>JAMKCH010004354.1:0-34490 GCA_023653785.1 Ophioderma brevispina | reverse complement strand
AACCAGTCTTTCTGTGAGATACCGTGGTAGGAAGAACAGTACTAAACACCATAGGAAGGTTCCCGCTGCTCTGGTTGCCTCACATGAAGAGGACCTCGTTTGAGGTCGATATTATTACATCAGCACCTCTAGCATTTAAACTAAAAATTCATATTTAGGCTGTATGGAGGTTGACGGTGGGAAAATGGGCATGCATTTTCGTTTGCATTGCAGAAGAAATGGGACCAAGTTTGCCAATGGGGCAGACGCAATTGAGTATACTTGGTGCTCTCTTTACATTTATTAACTTTATATGGCTCGTACTCTTTTTTAAAACTTGGTGGGTTTTTTACGTTGCCAACGTCTTTTTGGTAGATTTCCTTTATTTTTGTGAACATCGAATAGCTGTGCAAGTTGCAGTTGGCCAATTTGCAAGAAAATCCTGCGTTTTTAACTCTTAAAGGTGCAACGAGAGATTTCACATATCAGGTGTCCCTAGAAAAATCGAAAGTACTGATTTTTGCCCTGATGTAAAGCTTTCCATCAAAAATATCCTCATCTGAAAGGATTTAGCTGAGAAATGTTTCTTTGGTACAAAAATTGTGAAATTTCTAATTTCGTATAGGAGCAAATACGAAATTCAGCCAATGATTTACATTGAAATATAAGCAAATCAAAATCACCTTTTTTCTCTCTTTTAAGGCATCTATGTAGCCAAATACAAGAAATATATTGGGTGTCTAATTTATTATGAAATTGCTATTATGACGCAATATTTAGGTGCCTCAAAATCTCTTGTTGCACCTTTAATCCAGGCTGGAATCTCTCGTTGCACCTTTAAGTAAAGCGAAGTGATTTAGGAAGTATTGAACAATGTTTCTAATTAAAGTTTTCGAAGTCCATTTTTCTCGGTATATTCAGGTAATTGATTTGGTTGACTATACTACTCTTAACATAGATAATAAAATATGACGAGCTTAAAGTCCACGAGCTATCAAAATTGAGATTTTATATAAATTTATTATAATTGGAACATAAAACTTTTTTTCATTTGTTTTTTTTACTTTTTTACATTTATATCTTCTTCAGTTACTGAGATATTCAGATTTTAAAGTTTCTGCAATTTAAGGCCTTTTCACAAAAAAAAATAGAATTAAGAAGGGCATAGAATTGTGGAAATGTATTTTTGTACCTTTTGGTGATAATACACTGCTATTTTTACATTTGAAAAGAAAAGAATGAGTTACTGTTTGCATTTAGTTTAGTTTAGAAAGTCGTATTTTACCAAGAGGACACGTAGCAATTCCATCGCAAACACTGCAAAAACCGTGTTTAGAAACGTGTTGCAAATTTCTAGTATTAAACATGTCAAATCTCTAAATGCGTGGTTTAATGTCTAAACACCAAATGTCAAATGCTAAAAATATAATTTAATCATTTTTTAGATTATGTGTTTTAGATATCAAATATATATTTTACAATGTTTAGAAACGTTGTGCAAAAGTGTTTAGAAAGGTGTTTTAATTCTAATCACTGTTTTTGGCAGTGACCGTTACAATTACGCAATTTTTTTTTTTCCCCCCCCCCCGGCCCTTTTGTCACTATCACTCTTATGTGTATCACTTGTCTTGTCTTTTAGTCATGCACTGTGTTATTATTTTATTTCTTTTTCGTTATTTGTCCTCGTCTACTCGTCTACCCCGTCTAAGGGTGGGTCATTTCTCCCAGCCTTCTATTCATTTGGCTCCCTTCCATTCTCACTTTTGTTCCTGTAACTGATATCTACCTACGTATGTAAATAACTAAACTGAAACTGAAAAAGAGAAACCACCTATTAATTTCTACTATAAGCTTATAAATTTCTGAAAGAGCCACTCAGCATCACTCAAAACCTTTAAATTGGTGATAACACCTGGAAAAGCACGTAAAAACCTTTAAGCCACACCCATGCTAAATAATTAAAATACTAAATTTGGCAGCAAAACCCTGTATATCCAGGGTTTTCCCTGAAAGTGGCATCTCTGCAAAACATATGGACATATGAAATTTAGGCCCTTGACAGAAAATTCGAATTCATTTATAGAAATCTGTAAAATCTTATGCAACCTGCACGCCACCCCCGATCTAGCCAGAGGAAATCTTTTTGTAAGAGAACATATGTATAAATATACTTCTTCCAATTGTCCGCAGATAAACGTCTACACATGACCCACTACATGTGCAAAGAATGTGTGAATAATATGAACGGTGCCACTTATACGAGATTATTTACGATGGTATTAATTGAAAATCTCAATAAAAATCACCACTGTCAGTACTTGAATTTCGCAGCATATCTCATCAACTGAAAGAAGAGAAGCACTAACTGAGATTCGACGGGACTCGAATCGACTGAACACCCAAAACTAAAATCATCTTTTCCGAGTCTTAGCCCAATGGGACATCAAAGAAAGTTCGAATATTAGGCTGAATTGTATTCCCTTAAAATCACCGCGGAAAGTATGTTTCCTGCGAGGTTCTTGCGAAGTTTTCTGAGAAATTTTTTATTACAATTGGTGAAAATCACCGGTTCATTTTAATAATTATTGTCTCATTTCCGTCCAAATAGCCTTTTTAGGATATTTGTTTTTTTTTACGAAATACTTCAGACATTTTATGTTATGAACATTCATTTCAATGTTAATGGAATGAACAACGTTTTGATGTTTCTATAATAACTAAATACTATAATTAAGCTATAAGAAAGATTTGGCAATTGCCATGCTTCAACTCTGTGCACCATTTTAGATTGATGATCATCCCTTCCCGTTTGAATGGTTCATGGTGACCGGTACCCTATAACCCTCAAATTAAAGATAATGATCACCAGAACTGAATACTAGCATATATATCAACAATGCCGAAGTTGGTGAGCCACAGCCGGCTCGAACTGACAACAACAGACAATCCACAATAAAATCAATAATGTCTATCGCCTAGACCCGGCGCCACGAGGGAAGCTTGTAGCTTAGCAAGCAATTGTTGTATCTGCTATAGGTACTTGAGATTCATTAGTGATGTTGAACAAAAAAACTCTCGTAAACATCAGTTTCTGGATGAGTCAATTATTTCCTGTTAGCATAAAATACACATCTGAGGGATAATAGAAAGTCATGTTAGTAATTTTGCTAATATTCATTTCCGGAATAAAGGTTATAGGTCTGTGAGACCGTTTTTTGAAGTTTCCCATTTGCCATAATAATGCGTTATAAAACTGATAATGACCGTTTGAAAGCCATTTCTAACTCTTCGATTCCGTTTTCCTTAATCTCTTTCTCATGAAATGTGTTATATATATTCTTATGGTTGAAATACATACTGTACTTTTGTATTACGAGTATATAGTTAAGCGATTTTTAACAATACTCCCACCTAGTGATTTTTACTCTCAAAACGCGTCAAAACAAATGGAATTTTGTTGTGGGCCGCCAGCTATAGCTGCAGGACCACCTTAGCAAATCCGTTGTTGCGTGTGTATGTAGTTGGTGTATGTGTGTGTTTGTGTTTTGTAATGATGTGTGTGGCAAAAATTGTTAATTTTTTTTTAAATTGACCTCATTGAAAGTTAACTTCAAATTGGACCAAACCTTCTGTCAAGGTGTCCCAATGGATCCCCCATATGTTGACGAGGTCAAAGGTCATGTTTTGAAAGGTCAAGGTCATGTGAGGTCAAGGTTGAAAAAGGGCTAAAATTAAATTGATCTAAATTGAAAAACTGAAGTCAATTTGGAACCAAACTTTTTTTCATAGGTTCACCATGCTATCCCATCATAGTTGATGAAATCAAAGGTCACGGGCCATGGTCAAGTTCATGGTCGTCCCACAGCTTAATAATTCTTTGAATTATAGGCGAGCGCGAAAGCCGATAACCGCGAAATTCTAGTTTTCTGTTAAGTATACTCCGGTGTGTGTCGCTTGTATCAGGGATGTATCTAATGCTTTTTTTGCCTGTTTTTTCTTGTTTTTCGGGTGTTTGTATTTGAAAACTTGGTGGACACACTACCGTGTGTCTTATTTACTTGGAAATGAAAAATGCCGTTTGAGATTATTTGTCTCCTGCATCCGTTTAAAGATGTTATTGTCTTTGTTCTTAAAACTCGTATGTGACCCTTGACCTCAGCAATTGTGCTGTGCTCGGTCAACTGTCCCCTTTATCCAAATTTGGTTCTTCGGCATTTCAAAGCAAAGTGGATCTTTAGATGACCTTTGACGATGTGTTCCCCTTTGAAATGCCGATAACAACCCTCAGACTGTAGTCCCCTACCCAGTGCCACAAATCCCGTTCATACATCAAAGCACAACGAAACACAGACCAACTCTTTGTAGTTAATATAGGCTAAAGCACACCCCCTGTGTGACTTTGACTTGTGTGACCTGTGATCTCAGCATTATTATGTGCTCAGGTCAAGAGTCCCCTTGCCAAATTTGGTTGTTCCTAGGGGATTTCTAACAAATTGACCTCTAGATTACCCTTGACCCTGCGGGTCACTTCGAAAGCCTGATAACAACTCTCACACTGTCGGCCCCACCCACGTGCCAATCAGTGTCATCTGCTGTGATCTTTGACCTGTGACCATTGACCCCGCATTGTTTCTGGCTCGTCAAGAGTCCTTTTACCAAATGTTTGGTTGTTCTTAGGGCATTTCTAAGCGAATTGGCTTTTAGATGACCTTTCTTGCGATGTCACGTTTGAAACCCCGATAACACCCTCATACTGCCGTTCCCCATCCTGTGCCAATATCACTCCATAGGTCAAAGCACCACGAAACGTATAGCCAGAAAGGCAGACCGAAAACTTGTTTTGTAGCAATATAGGTATTATGCTTGGCTACAGAATGAAAAAATACCTGTGATGAGTGCGTGTCCATCAATTGCGCCATGGGATTTTCAAAATAAAGACCCCAAACAAGTAACGCAGCATGTCTAATACCCCCATAAGTTACAATCCATTGGTCTATGCACAAAAAATAAAATTATTCAATAGTCAAATACATTTTGACACCTTTTTTTGCTCCATTGTGATCAATATCGCCAACACAATGTTCATTTTACGAAAATGTGTCACATTTTCAAAGTTGCAACTGAAGACAATTATTAAAGGTACAATACACAACCAAGCATTAAGTGACACACACGTCACGGGAAGAATGCGGTCTTTCACTGATGGCACAATATGGCTATACCTTTTAATGCAACTTTTAAAAAGGGAGAATTTTCTTATAATGGGTATTGTGTTGGCACTATTGATCGCAATGGGCAAGACGGTATCAAATTTACGGAAGAAAACGAACTATTGATATAATTTTATGCAAAGACCATTGGTTTTTGTACCTATGGGGGTAATTTATACATGGCTGCTTACTTTTTTTGGGGTCTTTATATCAAGCTATAATTTCGCGAGTAATCCCAATGTTGTCGCGATTTCCATGAATATTTCTCTTCATAAACCTACAGTGGTTTTCCTCAAAAATATCCAACGCTTTTTGTACATAACGCTACCAAAGGTTATTTCATTAATTTTTAAATTTACACTTAAAGGTGCAAATTTCGTGGATTCCAGCACCGTACTGTTTTTATTCATTGATCCCTAGATATCCCTGAAAAAGCTTATTCTCAAAATTTGAGCTGATCCCGATCTTGCGTTTTGTGTTATGGAGCATTACTTGTTTCCACGGTCCCATAGGCTACTGTGCGTAATTTCTGTCCGTTACAGACAGAAAATCCGAAATTGCGAATTTTTTACAGATGCGACCGAATTGCACGTCAGATTGGGCCACAGCGTGGAATTCTAAGGCTAACGGATCTTTTTCCGATATATAAAAATCTCAATATTTCAAGGTAGTCGGGGGGACGAGCTGTGACAGGAAATGCCCTTTAATATATAGATGAATATTCCAGACCTCCGCTAATCTTTGTGAATATCTTTTGTATATAATATAAAGGAACGTTTTTTTTTTCATAACCCTTGTCCTTTACTCGAGGATTACACAGTGTTTATGAACAATGGGGGCAGTTTCACTTTGACCCTTCAAGGTGGGAGAACCCGGAGAAATTTGACCCACTCGATTTCTGTCAGAGACGTTAAAACTTTGGTTTTAACCAGAGGCGAAATATGGTTTTGGACTAGGTACTTAAACTTCTTTATCCAATGTACAAGTTAAAAAGTATTTAAATATGCTGTTGTGAGATTTTTGTGTGTCTATAAAATTAGAGTGTCATACTGTACGGAATAAGACAGACCGCGTACCGCGATGAAGCAACTGATTTATCCCGTAAGACGTTAATATGAGAATAACTATGGTCCTAGGACGCTCAATAGGACCTCTCTAGGACGCACAAATAGACCTCTGTAGTTCTTGACCAAGGACTATTCGCCGAGACAATTGATTCCTTTTTCACTGGTTTGTGATTTAGATGCCGTTACAAAATCTGGTTTTTAACATCACGTTTGTGGACAACGTGTGTTCCATTTTTGAGTACCTTCGCCTCGCCGCCAAAGGTCGTAGGTTTCGAGTCCCACTGCGGCCAACGCGTGTGCCCTTGATAAGCGCCTTTACCTCAAAACTCCTCTCCACCCGGTGTATAAATGGGGTAACCGCATTATTTTCAATTCTGGGAGTAAAAGACTCGTGCTGTGCGGGAGGAGTGGCGAACCCCCCACAGCAAAATAATACGGAGTCGTCTGGCCCAAACGCTAAGGAATAGAGATGGGCACTCCGCCACAAGCTTGCTCGTCACGACGACTTGTGGACACTTGTTTAAATCATATTATTTTGCGTAAGTCGTATCTGTATGATTCGCTTCGTTTGAAGTTTTTTCCATTGTTGATATTTTAGTCGAGCCCTCAACAATGGCAGGCTTGTGGGTGAACCATTATTTCAGATGAGGTAACAAATTGACCGGTTTGACAATCTTTTGAAAACGCACTGGTGCCTCGGGTTTTATCGGGGGGGGGGGGGGGGGGGGGGTCTCAACACAATGACCATACAGGGACGTGCCACAGAAATCGGTCCCATTTTCCGCCTTCTGGTATATCAATGACCCCTTTTTTCATGCCAAATTTTTTATTTTTTGAATTTTAGTATAAAATGTTTGAGTTTGTTATTTTGGAAAATTTGTCAAATTTTGTCAATCGAAAGCCAAAATTTTTCTAAAAATGGTTGGAAATTAGTCAAAATTCTCATCTGAAGCCAAAATGTCCCAAATTTGCTTAAAATTTCTAAATTTGAGGAAAAATGCCAAATTTGGTTAAAATTTGGCCCAAAATTTGCATCTCTGTATAGTTTATGTGTCCCTCCCTTTTGGCCAAAATTGGCATAGCTATGGTCCTACTTCCAGAGTGTCGGAGGCACGTCCCTACCCCAAACCAAACTTGACAATCCCCCCCCCCGGGGGGTTTTATTCAGAAAGGGTGATGCTTTTTCACATCTGCCTTTTGCGCCAAATAACAGTCTAGCTTGAGACCACCTCTGGTGTTTGATGAAATCCCTATTTATATTCTTTGAGATTGTTAAATTGGAAACCAAGGTTGAACCCTTGTTTGGAATAGCATTGAAATAAGTACCTTCAGTAGATTGACAAAATTGAACAAGTTCATACGCACAATGGTCTTAGCAAAATCTGTCCTTACTTTTATTGATCAAATTTATCTAGAAGCCGCATATGTGCAGGGCCAGCTTCTTGCCCAGATGGAGATGTTTTTATTCTTCACCAATTACTTCCCGCGTTTCACCTTCAATTTCCCGGAAGGCTTCTCTCATGATCTTAGTGTGATTTCTGGTGTTACTCTTAACCCAACCCCGTATCAATAACTGCAATGAAGAGATAAATGCAACTATACGTGAGAAGCATACACGAAAACGGATTTATATTGAAAGCATATAGCGATCATAGTGATACAGTCAGTACTTGTACGTTATTTGAATTTGTATAGAGTTCGTTTTGGTACGGATGAAGAACTTTTCAGATTACAGATGGCTACTTTTCAATATCGGTAGACGTTTCATAAAGCTGTTTTCCTATTGAAGATCCTACATCTTACCGGTCAATCTCTTACCGGGTAAGAGCAAGGAAAAGGTGGATAACGGTCAGTTTCATTGGGCGCTTTTTTACCGGTAATACTCCCTGCTGCTGTCGATCAATCCACAGAACCTTTGCCACAAAGTTTGTAATTGAGGTCAATGCAAAGCATTGTGGGTTGACCTATTCAACAAATATGCGGTACCTGTGATAGTAAATTAATGTCAATTTTGACATTTTACATCAAAAATTACAGAGGCCATGATATGTTAGATGGTTTTAAATATTCGGGAACGTCATAGAAGGGGGCGAATGTACATGGAGCTTTACAAGCGGCGAGAGGCGATGTACGTAAGATCGATGAGGCACCGCCGAATCATGGCCCTCATCTCTCTAGTCTACGCCGTCCCACGTATATTCCTTTGTCAAAGTCGCCTCGCATTTTTATCCACCACCATCGAGAGCGCGCCGAAGGCGCGTGCGATCGCCGAAGGCGTGAGCCGAGCGGAGCGAGGCGTCTTTGCGCAATTGGTATTTCCCTGTGCAAGCTAATGTGTCAACAAATTATCTCGTCATCGTTAAGCAATGGGATTGCCACTTCTTCTAATATCCATTTCGTCTAATATCCAGATAGTCTAATTTTCCATTTCCTGTCTAAATTCACATAGTCTAATACCCATATACCCTAAGTTTCACTTTGTCTATTAACCAATTAGACTAAATACCAGTTTCGTCTCATCACCACCTCACTAATACCACTTCGTATATGGCCCGCTTTGGTAAAATCACTACGTTGCTACAACATTTTTCGGCCTATGCCATTCGTCTACTACCGACCATTTGGAAGATCAATCAGATTGCCTAAAACCATTTCGTCTAACGCCATTTTGTCTACTGCCCACTTGGTTTAATCACCAGATTGTCTAAAACAGTTCGTCTAATGCCATGTTCGTCTACTTGCCCATTGGTCTAATCACCAGATTGTGTACACCCTTTCGTCTAATGTCATTTTCCGCTTCTACTGAACAGTTGGTCTAATCACCATATTGTCTAAAGCCATTTCGACTATTGCCATTTCGTCTTAATGCCATTTCGTCTACATGCCCATTTGGTCTTAATGATGCATGTATAAACAGAGGGCACCGTATTACAATATAATAACACACACGAAATGACATGTTGCACATTGTTATTATTTCCGATTTCAGACATTTTATATGTTACCTAGCTTTCTTAAACATTGCCCATTCACACATTTCAAACATATTTGTGATATTTCAAATGAAGTTGACCTTTCAAAGTTATGCTGTCAAAATCTGTTTTGTTAACACCGAACATGTTGCAATGTTGTCATGTTAAAATGTCTTTTGGTTGGGTGATAGCATTTCTTTCTTTTCGTCTTATTTCTTATCTAAATAATAGCATATAACACACCATTCGAGATCTGACTGGCATATGTTGGCCCAAATGGTTAGAACTAATATTAAAGACTTTTTGTTTCTTGAAACAGCTTTTTCGAAAGCTAAAATGATAAATAAATACAAAATTAAGATAAAATTTTTTTTATTTTTTTTATTTTTTGCATTTCATTTCATTTTAATTCATACTCAAAACAACATCAAAATTGCACACAGAATAGACAGAGAATGGTAAAATACAGTAAGATCATCATATTGCACATAAAATTAAATAAAGAGACATGAGATTTCCATAAAGAAGCGCCCCAATTTTTCTCGAACCTAGGTTTTTTACTATTTTGGAAGGCTTACCAATGTATTAGATCACCCTGAAGTTAATAAGCCGAATACGCCGTCTTTATGTATAAGAAGATATTAGTAGTTTCCCTGTCCTGGTCGTGCACGACAGAAAATTCAAAGGCATGGTTTGTGTGTCTATGGGGAACGATTACGATAGCAGCAGTTCAAAACCAGGTTGCGTTTTCTTTTGCACCTGTTTGTCAATAAACCGTCCAAACGTTCTCGGTAGGTTGGTCAACAAACCGATCCAGTGAAATTTGAGAGAAATTCAATCCTAAGAAATTCCCTCTTGTCACTTTAAAAATACCTAACGGTATACAGGTCCAAAGGTATTTGGATATGAATAATTAACCAGGAGTACCAAGGATAAATCAAAAAAAGCCTTTAAAAAGCTTGATTCTTTGAACCATTTTTGAGGATTTCATTCTTGAGGATTCCATATAGGACCGCCAGGGGGAAAATTCCTAAGTCACATTTTTGTTCTTAGAGTGGTAGCAACCGCAATACAATCAAAACTATTTTGAACTGATCAAATTACAAATCTGTGGCACTTTTTGTATTTAATATTTTGTTATGCGAGCCCATTTTAATAGTTATTTATACTAATTATAAGGTTGAAAGGAACTCCCTTCCCTGCTTCCTTTGTAGCTGAAACATGCCATTTTTGAGTGTGTTTATTTTATTTTTCCTTTATTTCTTTATTTATTGCCTTGAATCCTAATCAAACTGTCCTGCCTAGGTAATAATAGTGAACTCGAAATTCCTAAGAACCAGTCGTTTACCTACAACATGACAATAGTTTCCTACACAACTAATAGTCCTTCCTCGTCGGACTTGGACATAACTCCTACGGATCGATATTCTACCTTAACCTTGAACCTGGAACAATAGTTCCTCAGACTTATGTTCACCTCTCATTGGATACAATTCCTTAGTACTTGCATCCATGTTGTACATGGACACTTAACCCTAAGGAACGATAGTCCACCTCTGCTCCTGTCAGGGCAATCAATTTCTATAAGAGGCTAATAGTCCACCCCTCTTCGGATTTAAAAACTAAATCCTTTGGAGATGGGACACTGCTTTGGACATGTGCTCAGGCCAGGGTGTTTTTTTTGTGCTCTCCATAAGGATGGCATCTACACACTGCTTAAAAAACTTCAGCTGGCTGAATTGTAGATACCAGATTGCCATAAGTGGTGTAGTTTATTGCCATTCATTTTAAAGCTTGTCCTTTGCGTTACGGAAGTCTTGCTGTGGGCACATAGGACCCATGGTAACCTGAAAGTCCCTGACCTCTTTGAGTTGGGTACCGTCTGTAGTTGAGATAGATTGATGATAATCTGCCTCATTGCGGCCATAATTTAATAAATAAAGGGTTTGCATGTGTACGATTTATGGGTGATAATTTGTCCGAGGTCCAGAAAAACTAATAATGGCGAGGCCCAGCCGGCCAGTATTTTGAAGTTTCTGGCCGAGTATGCTTATGAGTCCATAAATGACCCGCACACCCTTTATTTCTATTTCTATTACTAAACAGCTCATTAATAAAAAATGCTTGGCGAGACCCCATTATTGCAGAATATGGGCAGTAAACTACTGACCAATCAATGCTGCATTTTCCAATAATTGGCAGCAAGAGTATAGAAATCCTTCTTTTTGGCGTGTCGACTAATGGTTTAGATCAACTGATCCTTCAGACGAAATTGGTTTTGCAAATGGGGTTAGACCCTAATGGTTATTAGAACACGGGTCATTAGACGAAAGGTTAGACAAAGGGTTTAGACTAATGGCAATTAGACGCAACTGATCATTAGAACAAATGGGTTTAGACCAAATGGGTTTAAAGACTAATGGTTATTATACCAACTGGTTTTTAGACCAACTGGGTGTAGACGCAAATGATTTAGACAAGTGGAAATTAGACCTCTTGGATATTAGCCGAAATGGTTTTAGATAAAAATGGCAATTTAGACTTCTGTTTTAGATCAAGGGACAATAGACTAACGTGGTTAGTAGCCTAAGGCAATTAAGACGCACTGATTTAGACGAAACGTTTTAGACCAAGTGGACTTAGACGCAATGGAAATTATACTAAGTGCTGATAGACCGTAAGCACCGCCCAATTTCATCGATGGCAACGTTTTCAGAATACTTGTCAATATCGATGACGTCGCCGCAAATTACCTTATCGATTTTTGCACGGCCTTATTAGCATACGATTCAAACAAAATCACTGACGAAGTTCTTGAGCTGCTAGTGCCAGCGAGTGATTCCCGCGGGTGATTCCGTACGGTTGAGATGGCAATGGGCTAGTTGTAGCCCATCTCTGCAGAAATAAAAGTCCCAGTAAAAGTTTATTCCCACCTTCCCTGCACAAACACACTGAATAGAAGACGAGACTGGGGCATATACGTTATTCATTTATCAATATTCGTACTGCAGTGACCATTGCAAAATTGCAGACATGACAAGTGTATTTTGAACATTAAATTAAAATGATGAAAATCCTGAGCCCGCGTATCCTCATGTTCCCGCAAATGTGACTGTGGTGAAAATCCCCAAATTCGAGCCAGAATGAGAAATGAAGTCTAGTTCACAAATTCACGCCGAGAATTTAGGTGACACTCAACCCCTAGACCTAGTTCTAGACAAAGACTTACTGCGGGAACTTGGCCATTAGGCATGATGATTTTGACAAGGTTTGCACCTCCAACATCCTGCAACATTAAGGCTAACTAATTCGGCCGAACCATGGCTTGGCTGAAGGATGCAATGAAACTACGTGTACTACAAATGCACATTGTTCAATATGACCGTATTTCACATTATAGTAAACGTAATCACATCAGTACACTATATTGGCAAGCCATAAAGGCCATAACGTATTGCCGCAAACGCGTTTGCGAGAAAGTAGTCAACGCGTGCGACATTTCGGCACGCGTTGCACATTTCACAACGGCGTTGCGGTGCGGCCAATCCAAAATCATGATTTTCTTCTGTGACGTATTTAAAAACATAGACCCCAACACGCGTTGCAAAGTATCTGTGCAACGGCGTTGTGGAAACTCACAACGCGGTTGCATAGCCTTCACAACGCGTTGCGAGGATTCACACGCTTGTGAACCTTCGCAAGGCGTTGCGAAGGTCCACAAGCCAGAAGGGTCATAACGTATTGTGCCGGCAACGCGTGTGAGAAAGTAGCAACGCGTTGCGACATGTCGGCAACGCGTTGCGGGCGTCGGCCAATAAAAATCATGAATTTCTGTGACGTATTTCAAAAATAGATCCCAACGCTTTTGGGGCGGGCAATACGTTAATGACCCTTATGGCTTTCCACAACGCGTTTGCAACCATCACCACAACAAACGCGTTGCGACTTCACAACGCGCTGCAAACTTCACAACAACGCGTTGCAACTTCACAACGCGTTTGTGAATGCAATAAGGTTCATACCGTAATTGCCTCAACGCGTTGTGGAAGGTTTGCAAACGCGGTGTGAAGGTCCGCAACGCGTGTGAGATTTATATTTTTTGAAATACGTCACAGATATTCATGATTTTGATTGTGCCGACACCGCAACGCGTATGCTGAAATGTCGAACGCGTTCTGAAATGTCGCAACGCGTTTCCGAAATGTTGCAAGCGTTGTGACTTTCTCACAACGCGTTGCGGCAATACGTTACTGTCCCTTATTGCTTGTTTAACCTTATCAACACCCCGCCACCACGCGTTGCGAAGCTTGCAACGGCGTTTGTGAAGCTCGCAACGCGTCGTGAAGGTTTGCAACGCGTTGCAAGTATTAGTATCCGTTGTGGTCTATTTTTGAAATACTTCACAGAAATTCTGATTTTTGATTGGCCGACCCACCGCTGCTTGTGCTGAATGTCGCCAACGCGTTGGTACTTTCTCGCAACGCGTTGCAGTCAATACGTTATGGCCTTTATGGCTTGCCATAACACTTACCGTAGCTTCAATACTCACACAGTACGTATGGCTAGCTTGAATGATCCTACACCGCCGGCTGATCCTTTGGCATGAGCCTACACAGTGACATAAGTCCACATGATTTTCAACCGGGCCGTTTTGCAGCAGCAACAGTGTTGGCCATTTTTATACATTCCCAGCTATAAATAGCTGTATCAGGAACCTGGCTGTATTCGCTTTGTTTTGAATCGGTTACAAAAAAAAAAAACCCCCAATAATTGAAATGGTTATTGATCAGTTCCAATAAATTTGTATTCTATACGATTTTAAGCGAACGATTACATCATCATTGACCAACAACGATCGCTATAGTTTCGGAAGAAATATCCCGAAATCAATGAGAACAAAGAAAAGAAATATTTGCCGAAAAGGCTTTGATTACGACTGAACTTTGAGCGGGTCCAGGGAGGGGCGGACTCACACAAATTGAATAAATAATCAATGCCTTGATAAAAGGCTACCACACGTAGGGCCTATTGTCGATCGTAATCACACGGTACTATCAATTTCCGTTTTCTCGCCTGCATCGCCACTGTCTCGTAACGGAGTGTGTTTCTATTGGCAGTTTAACTGTAAGTGACGCCGTTTTTCCTTCCTCGGGAAGGAAAATTTTGCCGGGTTGATAATATCCAGTGGAGGGGAGTCAGTTTCTATTGAGCACATTTACTCCCTTATCTGTTCTCTTTTTCCCCAGTAATTGTCCCAATGACACACTATATAATAAGTCCCATTGATGCAAATGAGGTATTGCCATTCATATCCCGTCAAGCACTACTGCACAACGTTATACAGCGCATGACGGAATCAATTGTAACCTGCCTCACTTGCATCAATGGACTTGCTATATGAAACTCCTACCTGAATATACAAACATTCACTTTTTTCTTTACACTCATCACCTATAAGGCTGGGGACCCACTGGGCCAAAAAGTGAATCAAAAATGTCGGGCTGGTCATGAAAGATACAAATTTAATAATAGTAACGTAGGAGTCCCAATAACACATAAAAATGTCATATATGTCATAAGCGTGAGAAAAAATAATTCATGAAGAATCAGAAACTTAAAGCAATAATAGCACATTTTGAAATAGGCGACACCCCCATTTTTCAGAATTTTGAGATTTTTACACGTTCAATTGGTACCTGGCTAGTAACCTATAGGCTGTGAATGGTTTAGCTCGAAAGTGTCGCAAACGAAGGGATTATTTTGTAATAGATAATTAATATCGGAGATCTCCGATAATATTCACAGGCCTTCCAATATGAAATTGCTAGAAATATCGCCACACGTGTCTACGCTCATCCAATAGTTGTTTATTGGTTCAGACAAGTCAGTTGAGGGTCATTTTCCTTTCATGTGGCACTATTTATATCATGGAGGAAATAAACTTAAGCATTTTCCGCTCTGCCATTAAGTAGTCCGGATCCCATTCCTAATTACACAATCTCTTATTTTATAACAAATACGCATTTTTAGCATCCTCGTTCGCATGTATAGTTTCCTAGACAGTTACCCGATATAACAGCGCAAAAATATCAAAATTTTGAAAAGATGGGGGCGCTCTTCAAAAAACGTGCTATTATTGCTTTAACGGGAAGAAATTCGATATAGATGTAAAATGGGTTGCATTTTTATTCACAATATATCTGCTACAGATCTACTAGTGATAAGAAAATATTTCAATACTGTAGGAATGTTGGAATTCTATTTGCATAGGCAATCATATTAGGCTATACTTTATTTTACCTGTTAGACTTGGGGGGGGGGGTAATTCCAAGCCTAAATCAAATATAACGCGCTTTTTGATTTCCATATTTTGAATGATTTATTTTGCCTGCTTTTACAAAAACCGAATTGTTTCAGATTGCAGCAATTTGTAAAAAGTCCGAGACGCAGTGAAAGAGTATTGGGATTTTCGTGCCACTTGCATAATAATAATAGCGTTTCTTAGGGAGTTTCAGTAACCTGACCCATCTGATAACTTTTTTCTGACACACTTATGAATTTGGAAAGCCTTCAAGGAATAAAGCACAGGTTTAAGGTTTCCGAATTCATAAGTGTGTCAGAAAAAAAGTGTGTCAGATGGGTCAGGTTACGGAAACTCCCCAGATCTAATGCGCCATCAATCTAGATTCCAAGGCGCTGAATACAAAAATATAAGTAACTAGAAATATATACATGTTAAAAACGAAGATTATGTGAAGCAACATTAAATGAAATTAAGTGATTCTATAACAAGCATTTATATGATTAAAGTGAATTACAACATCTGATTTCCAAAGGTAGTAGTAATGCATGTAATGGTCCTTAAGTAGTGCCCCACATTTACCCCTCTCACAAGTGGGGGTCAAAGGTCATCTAGAGTTCATGGCACATCTAAATTTCATGGCACATTCATGGTCAGAATTATAGATTTGTTTGCAGTTGGGACTGTAGTGCACAGGCATTTCTTGATGTGGGCGCAAATGTTGACATCACTGCAAAGAGGTAAAGACACGGACTATAACATATTCGTCACCTTTCAAGGGTTCAAATGAGGTATAGTTTGGCCTATCTGCAGATTGTAGTTCAATATGAGTTAAAATTAGTTTAAGGTAACAATAGGAGTAAAACTCCAGATATATCTGTTCGTTATAAAAAATGGTGTCAAATTGTTCGTCTAATGGATATAGGAGTAGAAAGTATTAGTGTGGGTTGGTATGTCAATGAAACAGTTCCCGTAGGATTTTGGTGCTAAAGTTGATTTTCTTGCTGTTTTTCATTCAATAGGGACCAGACAGTCAGAAAATGATGGGGTGCAAATCTTCGGACTGCTGCCCCTTCCTCAAGGGGGGAAATGTTACTACAGGGAAAAATTTAAAATCGAGTCAAATTGTGTTTTAATGTACATTAACATGTTCGTCTCTTTATAAGGATGAGAAAAAGTATATATTTGCCTAGGTTCCGACCTTTAGTTAAAGCGCTATAGCCCCATAATGGTTCAAGGTCATCCTGGGGTAAATTTTACCCAATTCTCAGATTTTGTTGAAACTGGTGATAAGTTGTTTGTATTGTCTCACAGGATCCAAAAATGTATTATTTTGCAGTGTGTGACATTTGGTTGGCTAATTACATACCAAAATGTCGCAAGGGTCTATATGGTCTATGGGGGTCACCAGAACTTTCCCTGGATGTCGCAATGGTGATATTAAAAATGCATTTTCTGTTTCAGTATGACACAAGGAATCATTTGACACCACTTTCAACAACATCGGAGCATTTACCCCCAGGGTGACCTTGAACCATTACTGGGCTCTATCGCTTTAACTAAAGGTTTGAACCTAGACAAATATATATTTTTGTAACCCTTATGAGGAGACGAACCCATTAGTCTACATTAAAACACAATTTGACTCGATTTTAAATTTTTCCCTGTACTAACATCCCCCCCCCCCCCTTGAGGAAGGGGGAAGCAGTCCGAAAATTTGCACCCCAGCATTTTCTGACAGTTTAGCATGAAAATCCTACGGGAATACACACCAACCCACACTATATACTGGTTGCACCATCTATATATGATAGTTGATACATAATTGGAATGCAAATTTGACTTGGGGCTACAGGATCTATTGGGCGGTTACTAGTCATAGCTCTGTAATTCTTATATCCCTTACGTCCCTGGGGAAAATGAGTAGCAGCCGGGCGATCACCGCAAAAAAGGAGGTAGCTGTATCTGTGTTGTATAGATCTAGGAGCATTTTCCCCGTAAACACAAGACAGGGGTCGTTCCGTGATTTTTGAAAAGTGACAAAAACTCTCGAATAAAGATTCTATATAAAATTACTCATCTAGTGTGACCAAATTGGAACAAAATTTGACCATTCTGTAAATTTCACCCGGGATGGCCTTAACTGTTATGTGCCTATTGTACTAAAACTATCAAACTATACATATAGGGCAAACTGTACTTTTTTTAAATCGTAGGAGT
Source organism: Ophioderma brevispina (assembly GCA_023653785.1). Lineage (NCBI taxonomy): Eukaryota > Metazoa > Echinodermata > Ophiuroidea > Amphilepidida > Ophiodermatidae > Ophioderma > Ophioderma brevispina. The sequence goes on along the minus strand of JAMKCH010004354.1, from coordinate 16,741 downwards.
AGCCCAATAAATTTTTATATCTTTTAAATCGATTTCCCGGATCGATTTCAACCATTCTAATATTTTACTCATGTACAAAGATCCCCCTTATTTCTAAATGTTCCACTAGGTGGATATTATTTTTGGACAATTTGACGGTATATTAACACCAAAATTGTTTCTTTTGCAATTTCTTTTGGGATAAATCATAAACATATTGGACTAAAAGCAAGGAACACGTAAGCATGCCTACATGGGGGTAAGCCGTGATAATTGTCATAGGTTAGATTTTTGGTCACCATAGCCTTCAAATAATACAAGTGGAAATTGTCTCTCTCTCTTTAGAATATACCTGCAACAGGTTGCCCTAGACCTCATGTAGCACAAAAACCCATATATAGTACAAGGTGTGGTAGAATATTTGGCCCTGATATTGACCATGTTGACCGTACCTGGCCTAAGCTTGGCCTTAATTGCAGAAATGTCAGTACCCTTAAGGTAGAAGGGGAGGGATTGACATTTGTTTCTTAAGAAACATGATAAAAACTTAAATCTTTGCGTAAATAAAAAGGAAAGTAATAAGTACTCAAATAACCTGCAATTTTTCAAATCTCTTGCATATTAATTAGCTAATTTGCATATTAATTAGTGCAAACTACACAGGTTTTGAAAAAATGTAGCTCCGCAATAAAATGTCACAGAAAGTTGATTGAGGTGTCAAATTAAAGCTTTTGAAAAGATCTATGCATTGTTCTAACTTTGAAGAACATCCCACGTATAGAGGGGGTAGGGTATACCAAAATAAGATTTGACACACATGAATTTTGGAACATCTGACCAAACGTGAAAAATTTCAAACTCTAGAGTATTGAAAGTTAGACCAAATCACAGCTCAGCCTCTTGGTCTAAAGATCATTTGTGCAAAGTTTCAGCTCTATAGGGGGTGTAGTTTTGCCTGTACATTTTTTTAAAGATCGCAAACTCATGAAAAAATGTAATACAAGAAAAACGCTTTTTAAATCTAGAAACACTTAATTTGCATATTATGCAAATTATTTAAGGTTTAAAAGCAATTTTGAAAACAGATTTAGAAAGTACATGAATTTGAGAAAATGTTGATACTACTTGCAGACCTAAACTATATTCCATTTTGAAGTTACGGAATGTTAAAAATAAAATGTTAAAAATAGCTGGGTGAAAAACAATAAGAAACAAAAAAAAAATGCGACACTACAATTCCTTTGTTTTCTATTGTTTTGAGGCAAGCAATTACATCAAACGGTGAACTAGAATTGACGATAACTATCGAACCGAATGTCCGATTGGAATGGGATAAGAAGTATTTTAAAGAGAATAATGTGCTCCCTTGAATAATGTAAAAAAGCAATTTTGATTTTGGGGGGTCTAATCCTTCCCCTTCTACCTTAATCGCCAACACTTGATTGTTATAGCACGAAAGTAGGCCCAAAGATAAGGTTCATTGACGTTCCATACCTGACTCTGACTCGACTGACCAGTACTCTCGATGAGTTTAAGGTAGGAGGCTACCATAAATTTAATTTTCTGCAATAATGCACCTATTTAGGTCATTTACTGCCATTGTACCATATTACACATGTGGAGGTAGGGGCCCAACCGAAAAAAAAAATCGGGTTTCACGGTGAAATTAGGAACCTTCAAGAAAGCAAAAGCACTTTCTGTCAAAGTTTGAGCCCTATAGGATGTAAAATGTAGATATGGGACACCGTAAACAACAAAAGTTAACACATAAAAGAAAACAACTGTTAAAAACCTAGGAACACTATTTTTTAAATAGTATGCAAATTAAGTTCAGCATATTTTCAAAATAATATTTCATATATCTATTTCAATTTAAAAGGTCCATGGCCCGATCGCTAATAGCCTCGTCCCCAGAAGCCCCAGATTTTACCGGAAGTGGTCAAAAGTTTCGTATCAGAAGAAGGCTACTATTTTTCTCATTTACCCTGTGAAATCTTAGAGCCAAAGGATGTTTGGTTTGAAAGTTATGAGCGAAAATGTGCCCCATTTTGGTCGACTTATACTAATTTCACACAGTACACTATGGGGCTTACAAAATCACGATTTTAGCTCTCGCATCAAAAGGAATTGAAATATCGGCGCGAAACTTTACAGATGGGTTTTTGGAGTAAAGGCCAATCTATCAAGATGAAACTAACTTCATATTCTTTAATCGGGCCACCCCCTTTAACTTCAGTTGTAGGTAATTGCATACTAAAAATTAGTATCTTTTTAACTTATGAATTTGTACACAAACGATGTTAAATATCGCCCCTCGAAAAAAAAGGACTTCAAGAATTAATTTCTTATGTATTTCATCATTTAAATGAGAAATGTGCTCAATATATAACCTTTAATTTGCTATAACGTTGGAACCATGACTCCGATTCATGTCAAATAAATTGCAATTGAAAAATCAAATTCTGCTGCTTGTCGTAAGTGTATTTCCTTGGTAGCCATTACCTTAACACACGAGCTTCAATATTTATATGACTTTGATAAAGTAAAGTGTTGCTGTGAAGAACGTCACTGACGTTGCGGCGTTGTGGTATACACACCCGCTGGTAATTTGTCAAAGGACCGGGGTGGATAAACGTAGGGCGGGTAAGAAACCACCAACAATAGCCCGTGAGCTGTCCCCCGTTACCGTGCATCCCCCCCAGGATCCTCCGACTTGACCATGGTTGTATTCTATATGGTCTAGTAAACAAGAAAAATGATGTACCTTTTAAAAATATTGGGATGCATAGCCCCGATGACGTCATTTTGATGACGTCATCAAATTTTGGAGAAAAATGTGTAAATTTTCAATTATTTGTTTCTTGCATATTTGGATAGCCCAGATAATATATTTGTTATTTATCTTCACCTCATTCGCAAATATTATTTCGTTTCATTTTTATATCAGTTTTAAATATATTTTCCCCATTGACTTATGTACAAATTTTTTTTTTTTTTTTTTTTAGTTTCGTATCAGAAGAAGGCTACTATTTTTCTCATTTACCCTGTGAAATCTTAGAGCCAAAGGATGTTTGGTTTGAAAGTTATGAGCGAAAATGTGCCCCATTTTGGTCGACTTATACTAATTTCACACAGTACACTATGGGGCTTACAAAATCACGATTTTAGCTCTCGCATCAAAAGGAATTGAAATATCGGCGCGAAACTTTACAGATGGGTTTTTGGAGTAAAGGCCAATCTATCAATGATGAAAGATGAAACTAACTTCATATTCTTTAATCGGGCCACCCCCTTTAACTTCAGTTGTAGGTAATTGCATACTAAAAATTAGTATCTTTTTAACTTATGAATTTGTACACAAACGATGTTGAATAGCGCCCCTCGAAAAAAAAGGACTTCAAGAATTAATTTCTTATGTATTTCATCATTTAAATGAGAAATGTGCTCAATATATAATATAACCTTTAATTTGCTATAACGTTGGAACCATGACTCCGATTCATGTCAAATAAATTGCAATTGAAAAATCAAATTCTGCTGCTTGTCGTAAGTGTATTTCCTTGGTAGCCATTACCTTAACACACGAGCTTCAATATTTATATGACTTTGATAAAGTAAAGTGTTGCTGTGAAGAACGCCACAGATGTTGCTGCGTTGTGGTATAACACACCCGCTGGTAATTTGTCAAAGGACCGGGGTGGATAAACGTAGGGCGGGTAGAGAAACCACCAACAAAGAAAAACAAGTTTGATCGAAAACACTACAACTTGGACGAAGCAAGTAAGCTTTATTTTTTTAAACGATTGAAAAATGTTTCAAGGATCACGCGTACTTCTTATGAACAAAGTTGTTTACCAATATGTTGTAGATCGAGTGTGATCCACATGTTTTATTCATCTAGCCCTATAATGTTGAAGTTCCATCATAGTATTTTATAGAGGGCACGTGTGTTCTAATGGAAAAGCGCAGCACGTGTGGTCAAGTGGAAAAGCGCAGGACTCCACTGTGGTCAACGTGTTTGTGTCCTTGGGCAACATACTTAATATCAATTGCCTCGTCGACCCAAGCGAAATCTGGGGAGCTATTATGGGGACAATTACAATCTATAAGTGCGGATGGGGATGTGCGCTTGGCCGGCTGCCGGCCCAGATGAAGCGAAATGATTGTGACGATTTCCTGATGGCAGCGTAATAATAATAACAAAAGGCTCTGCGCTAATGTCGTAAATGATTATAATTATTTATAGGTTGCCGTGTTGTAATGACTGCTGTCCATTTATGGACTAATATTTGAAAACAAAAATCGTGCGCCCCGATTACCAAAAGATTTGTCTCTTTTGCTCTAATTGAGTTTGTTTTGGCAGATCTTCATACCCTCTAAATATCAAATCTTCAATGAATAATCAAGATATTATATTTCTCCATGAATTGCCATTTTTAGCTGCGAAGCAAACTCCAATAGATCGCCGCCTTACTCCTCTCAGGTTACTCTGTGTATTCTTTCGGTCGTTCGTTCGCGAAACAATATTGTATCATTTGATATTAAAACGTCACACTCATACCCGAGCCCGCGCTATTTTGGACTCTATATTGAAAATGCGCAAAAAACATCGTGGCTGATCGTTGCAACGGTAACCTTTCTGAACAAAACAAATGGCTGACGATATTCTTATATTGATTAAAAACACAACATGCACCAATTTCTGTGACATATAGAAGTACTTTTTGCAATTTTTTACCGTTATTTTTTTTACCATTTGGGCCAAATTGGGCCAAGATAAAACTACATGTTGTCGATGCGGAAAACATTCTACTTTAATATGTGATAAGTCATGTTTTCCGCGTTTTTGGTGGAAAGAAAAAGTGATTTTTATAAAACCCGGTAACTAAATCCAGTCTGACTCATATTTCACATGGAAACAGAAATGGTTGTTGTTTGTTTACTAGCGTGTACTTAGTCTGTAAAAAATATAGGCTGGTATAGTAGGTTTTTTTTCGCTTACTGTCCTGATGGGGATCATTTTGACAAATGATCAATTCTGCCGCTGCGCTTCGCTGTGGCATCGATGGTAAATCATTCCTAGTTAATGAATTATATCCTTTGAGTGTCCTGGCCCTTTAAGCTCATCTCGTCGTGCTAATTCAAGACCACCGTAAGTGCATTTTGACCTAATTTACAGGAAGAACATTTTTGTGTGTTTTATATTGGTGGCTTTCTACAGGTGGTGTGTACTATAATTTATGCAGTAAGACAAAAGTGAAATGTATTTGTATTATATACATCAAATATTTCTCCTTGATAAACGTCATTTTATTTACAAAGAAAAGAACGTAAGTGAAATCCGTATTTTCTTGTTAATGGCAAGACCAACGTAAGGCGCAGCACTTACGTTTGACTTGCACTGAAAAGGGGCAAAACTGTTTATAAATGGTGTCAAAGACCTAACCATAATAATCGCAGCACTTACGCTGGTCGGCACTGAAAAGTACCAAAATGTTTAATGCACGACCAACGTAGTGCCACCTACGTTGGTCTTGCATTAAGCGGAAAAGCGGAATGGCACATTAAGTTATCTTCATTTTTCGAATTAAAAAAAAACACTTTTTATTTCACTTACATATCTTCACGCATAGGTTAAATTATGCGCGAATACAGCCATCTTTCAAAATTCATCAAAATGGGGACTACGTTGTTTTAGACGTCTGTAGGAAGTCTAAGTCAGAAATAACACTTGTCAAACACAAATAAAATGAGCCTGTGGGCACAAATGATCTAAATTATAATATAAAACAGTTTAATGATCTTACTTGATTTGGTTCAAAGGAATTTGTATTTTCAAACAAACATTAATATAATTACACAATTAAGATTAGTTATTAAAAGAGTTCTAGAATCCTATGTTGAAGGCGTGGCAGTCAACGATGATAGTGTTCCTCACAGCGAAGACTCCAAATGACAGGATGCAAAGTTCACTGATTTTAACTCTTCAGGTAGTATACTCCATGGGAATAGTCTCAGGCAGTGAAGAAGAGAACGTTGTACAGCAGTTCAAGCGGGACAAGGTTAAATGAAGTCCCTCGACGAATTAATCCACAGTATATCAGTCCAAGATCATAACCACGATTTAGATCTGTCCACCAATTTGGAATCCTATTTGATTCCCCGCACTTTCGGCTTCCAAAGGGATGGACAGTGAAGAAAATTACAGCACCTCTGCTCACATGGAATTAAATCCTGGCACTAGGTACTGAACATGTCTGCTCCGTAAGAGAGTACAAAACTAGATATCTTCTAAGCACTTGTAGTAGTGGATGCTGGCAGAGAGTCCTTCTAGTGTTAGTATTTAACTACTCACAGATAGCTTCCCCTTCGTATACAATATAATTACATCATTGCCTGCATAAACATACCTTACACTAGTGACCAATCGGAATTCAACACCCGAATTACATAACTTCATATATAACTTTATGGGGGTAATTCTCTGATTCTGCAGGTTCTGATATAAAGCATAAACAAGTTTTAAGTTTAGATCCTTGGGGAATTCCCCCCAACAATCTTCCCTATTGGGCAATCTAAACAGGTGCACTTAGCAAACAAACTAGGGGTATTCCCTTTTCTCTATTTTATAGTAAACAAAGTGCTTTCCCGTGAGAAATCTTTTCTCAAATAATAAAATTGAGAAAATTAATATTTTAATCAAAATTGTGGAGGGTAAATAACCACGTTGGTTTCTGGCATTCAGCCGAGATCTATCTGTACCAATAACTCCATCCTGTACAAAATGGTTTTAAAAGGGGATATTGACTTGGATTTAAAAATTTGGTGCGCCCTCCTTCTCGTAAACATCCCTTGGTATTAACTGAATGTCCAATATATTTCCGTACTTGTGAACGATATGCGCTTTCGCGCCGTGGGATGAAACACGCAGAGCATTGATGCATAAAATTGCGGCATAATTGTTCATCTCATCGTACCAAAGAAGCTAATCGTCAGTTGGCACACCCGCGTAATATGCCCAACAGACCTTCGTGCTCTGGCTCCTCAGACATATTGTTGTCAGGAGGGTCACATTCAAGACTGCTAAGCTGCATTGATCTTGCAGTGCCTTCTACAGTACCTTCAGCCTGAGCATGCAATAACATCTTATGTAATTGAGTATGAGGCTCTGCCCCTGCATTCAGTTAAGTTACCTTATGCATGTAAACCACTGATTAGGCCATTGAGGTATCTATCTAGTGCATGCTGCTATCTAGGTCTTGTCTTTATTAATTCCACAGGCTATTGTTCGCTTTTACATTTTAAAAAAATATGAATAACTTATTTATGAATTATTTTTATCGTTAAGTCTTCTCCTTTTTTACAGCCATGGCTAATCCGTTGTCAACAGAAAGAGCAATCCTGAGTTATATCGGAAAAACACATCGTAAAGCACGGAAAAGTTTTGACATGCTTCATAATTCTACTCGTGTGCATCTGGGCTTTTACGACTTTTACAATCATCACCAAACCTTCTGCCTGGTCCACGGGGTCTTCCCCCCCTTTCTCGGTAGGAATCCTTCCTAACATTAGTGGAAAACTAGACACGAATATTTTGCTGATGTGACATCGAAGTATGGCGACCTATTTACCGTACCTTATGGACCAACGAACATTGTGGTGCTTAACAGCGCAGAAGCTATGAGAGAGGTGTTAGTTGATAACGCTGTGAGTGAGGCATTCTAGATCGCACTGTCCCAAAAGATCTGGGAGTTTGGCAATGGGATCTAAGGTATTTTAGAAAATATTAAAATTTAAAGACAAAAGTGCTGTGATAAAATGGTGTGGGTCAGCTAAAGGGGCATTGTTTGTATAACTGAGGTTATAGTTAGTAGGCGAAAATGGTTATGTTTGGGCAGTGATGAGAGCAAAACTGCCTTATACTTAAGCAGTAATTGCATTTACAAAGATGATTGTTATCGTTTTGTATATAATGTGAGGTTTGCTCTGAAGGTCAAATACAACAATGAGATTTTTCCCCACTCCGCGACCCTGGATGGTACTTGTGGGTGTAGACTTGTCAAGGATGAGAAGCACGGACTGGATGGGTGATTTGACACGAGAAGGGAATAGTTGTTGGTTGTGAATGAAAGGAAATCTACTAGTTAGATTTCAGCTGGTGAAAAGTTGCTGCAGTTCATATTCGTCAGTAAAGATCCGATTTCGTGCAGCCGCTGACTGTACGGATGGAATTTCTAGAGCTCCCTCCAAAAACGGGACATTTTGAACGCGATATGGTGTTAAAATACTTCAAACATAAAAAAAAACTAAATCAATAATTAAAAAAAACTTTTAAGTTAAAAAAAATTTTTTTTAAAACATTTTTTCTTCTTTCTTATTCTTTGCAGGTGGTATCACTTTTGTGAACGGAATTGCATGGAAAAAAACGCCGGAAATGGCTTTTGGGATTATTAAGGAACTTTGGCGTAGGAAAAAAGTGCATGGAATATAAAATTAATGAAGAGCTCGCATCTTGTGCATGTTTTGACGAACAAGGCACCGAATCTTTCAACCCTCAACATTTCGTGAATAAGATGGGGCTAATGTTATCTGTTCAATCAATTTCGGAGATCGTTTGCGTTTATGCGATCCAACGATCTATTGGCAATTTGAGCGGACATGGCCTCACCGAGTTTCTGAAACATCGTTGGGCAAATGCTCCCTTTTATCTAACTCCGTTATTACAGGACAATGAGACGGTAAGTTTCTAAAGAAAGAGTTTTCACACCATGATGCACTCTTAAAGGGGAGTGTTCCGATCGTCTTGGGACCCCCCCCAATTTACACGGAAGTGGTGTTATCGATTTTGATATCAGATGAAAGGCCGTATTTTTCTAATGTCGTCTGAAATTTGAGTGCCCTCATGTATTATCCATTTTTTCCCAAGATCACAAAAAACCGCCGTTTAGTGGTTAAACCATCAATATTAGCACAGTATTGAATAGGGCTTTGCAAAATGCATTCTTGCGTCTACCATCAAAACCGAAGTTGTTTCCCACGGTACTTGATGGGGGTGTTATCTAAAATATCAGGCTCTCATATCAAATAGCGAACACAATACCATTAAATCGGAACAAGCCCTTTAAGAACCTACAAAGACTAATATATGTTTCTAGAAAATAAATAGGTAGTGAGGAGAACAAAACATCAGCTATAGGCAGACAGAAAAGATGGGCTGAGAGTCATAGACAACGGATGGGGCAGTGGGCGGACCCCCACCGTGTAGACCTTCGGGCAAGACGATCGCACATGATAAACCCCCAGCTGGATTACAGAGTAATCGGGAAAACTCTTGAGTATTGCCCCTCCCCCCCCCCCCCAGGGTCGGTCTGGCTACGCCCCTGCCGAAATGCAGTTTAATTATGTCTGTATGAGCAACATGTATTACTGGTGGAAGACAGACTAATTTGGCCTTAAAAATAGTCGTCATATCCCGGTAGGATAGAAACAACCATCGTAATTGTATCGATAAACACACGATTATAACAAATGCCCAATACCAAATTATATGTATAAAAGAAATTAAACTATGTTGTCATTATTATTTCAGGTCTGCATATAATTTAAAAGAGTTTGGTTCAGGGGATTGAGTCAAAACGCAGAGAAGAAAATGGTGAAGACGAGTCCATGTTCCCAGAGATACTGCTTGGCGAGCTATTTTCGAAGTTTTCTTGGTGGTACAGATGACGACAACCACATTGATATGGGCGATTTTATTCATGACTTTACATCCAGAAATTCCAAAAAACAGGTGTGTGTGTGTATGTATTATACTTTTAGAACACAGGCAATGAACTCTGAATACAAAGCTATGGTAGGTCAAGGCGATCAAGGTTAAGAATCCGGGGTAAGAATAGGGGCAGATTATAGGGGGCGCGCGCCCCCAGCGCCCCTTCTCTTTTATAATCCCACGATTTTATCTGTCGCCCCGCAATGGCCACTTTAGGACCACAATTGGAAAATCCTCTTTGATTCCCAACATTTTTGGCTTCAAAGGACGACAGCAGCTATTATAATAGCTTTTCGCTCACGTGGGATTAAAATATAATAAATCACTGGAACTATGTACTGCCACAAATCTACCATTATTGCAGATCAAAACCAGCTATATTAAATTCTGGCTACTGGCAATCTTAAAACCCGCAATAAGTCTTTTAGATATTTCACACAAGTATCCCATACCCTAACAAGATTTACACATCATCATTATGCATAAACACATAGCTTAAACACCTGGCCAATTGGACTTTGACTTTGACTGAAACGACATTTTGCAAGTCTGTACAGGAATCGTGAAACCTTTGGGTCTTCCCCCCCCCCCTCGAGGGGGGGTCCGGACCCTGCGTCTAGCTTTCTACATGCACGACGATTACTCAAATGTGTAGCAAGTAATTAGCATTTTTCCTACCAAAATAACTTGAAGGAGCATTTGTGGTATTAAAGTATGAACAGATGGGTCTGGACAAGTATGTGCTTGAGCAATATTTTGCTATACTAGAAGAAAAAATAAGCGTTTGCTGACAAATGTTTAAAGCAGAGTGCCAATTTTCTTTCCTTCCTAACCCTCGTCTCTCCTACCTAAGCCATTTTGTGTAACAAACTCCGAAGGGGGGGGGGGTGGTTACCACCCCCTGAGATTTCGTTACTGAACACCCGATTCCTGGTAATTTGGTACCAAGGTAGCTTAGAGTTTCTTCTTTTCCTTGGTACCAAAATAAGTACTACATTCCCCATTATGACGTCCCAGGACGTCATATGTTGAGGAAAGTACGAAATACTGAATATAGGGTGGAAAATTGATATTTCAATGTCTTCGATTTATTTCGTAATTTAAGCGACTCAAAAACAAACACACTTATTATAGCTCGAAATGCTGTCATGTATATAAAACTAGTCATTTGTCCATAGTGAGTAAAAAACTAAAAAACCGGCATGGAATCTGATTTTCCTAACCTTTTTGGCGAAAAATTGAATTTTTCCTGTGTGTGGTCGATGGAAAGTGGCAGTTTTGCTGACATTGCCTAACTTTGCATGACGTCATGTTGACGTAATGGCTAAGGCATGTTTTGTACTCATTTGGGTATCATGGAAAGAGGAGGACCATAGCTATCTATTGGTACCAAACAAGTGTCTGTGATGTTTCTCTGTTGTGTTAGGCATGTTTGTACTTCTCTCTCCTTCCGAAGGGGGGTGGTTACCACCCCCCCCCCCTATCCACACTTGGGTCACCCTGTATCTTACCTACCAACAGACCTATACCCCGGTGATGTTTGTTTTTTTTCATTAAAGGAGCGACATGTCAATTACAATACTTAAATTACATTCGGCACCAAAAAGGGGGTTTTAGTCCAGGCGGGAAAAACCTGAAGGGGGGGGGGGTGGTAACCACCCCCCCCTTCGGTAGACGGAGGGTTAAATATAAAGCTTAATCTTGTTCGGCGATCGGCCGTGCCAATAAATGTAATGATTTCGATTTAAGCATATATTTGTCCATTATCTCTCTTACCTCTCTCCCTATGTCAGAGAGCGGTTAATCTTCAAATATGTGCTCTTTAATTTACCCCCCTTACGACTTATCATAACTTGAGAGACAGTAATACATAAGTGAGAACAAATAAACAATCCACGATCATCCAGGACTTGAACGTGGGACCTTCCGATGCTCTACAAACTAAGGAGAAGTGTATTGTATTATTTAGGTGTAGCGAGATATTTCAATATCAGGTGTCCACTACAATGGAAAGCCTGATTTTAATAATAAATAAATAATAATAATTTAATAAACATTTATAGAGCGCAAAATACCAAGGTTACAAAATATTGCGAACATTAAGCATAAGTTTTATGTTAAAATTTAAGCAAATCTAGCTCACTTTTGTCTTCACTTTTAAGACACCCTGCGTAGCCGATGTAAGGCAATAAGGTGCTAATAAATCTATTGCGTGTCTAATATACATGTATATGAAAAATCCAAAAACAAAAAATTATGGACACAATAATATGAATGCCTTGAAATCTCTCGGGCATCTTGAATATCTTAGGTATCTAGGTCTTCAACAACTTCCTCTACTATCTTTGTAATCTTCTTGTAATCTAAGAGGATACAAAGGTGAATTTAATTAGAACCACTCCAAAAAGACGTGTTCGAGACTGCTGGTATTTGTATATTGTTTTAATTTTGATTGACGGGGGCCACGTGCTATACGATGCTATATCCTCTGACATTTTTTTTTAAGAGCTCATACTGCTATCTTAGGTCCACGACGAAGACGACATGTGTTGGATCACACCGTCACCATCCATGAATGACCGCCAGTAAGATGCCATAACACAGAGGCCCCCCAGTATTCTTGAGTGCAGCGGATTTCGTCCGGCGATTCCTCTTGGTATTCCAGAAGTGCAGGAAGACAACACAGATCCGTGGCTATACTATACCAAAGGTAAACAAGTTTCCAGAGGTCGATGCTTTGAAATTTATGTGTTGTGAAGATTGGGATTAGTACCTTAAAATTGCAGTTCAACCGGCACACCATAAGGATGTTATCCTTTAGAGATATCATAGTTGGTAACCAAAATAAAAGGTGATTTTGTGTCTAATGTGACCCGATGCAACGCAATTGGTTTGTCGGTGCGCGAAGGAGGAATTTAAAGCAATATAGCACATTTTTTTTGAAGAGCGGCCCCCAATTTTTTTAAAAAAAAATTTTAAGGTGGGGGGATTTTTCCACGGTTGCATTGGTAAACTGCTGTAAACTATACATGTGAATGGTTAACTCTACAATGTCTATGTGTCGCAAACGAAGGAATTTTGTATTGAATAATTAAATATCAGGGATCCCGAGAATAATTCAACGGTGTCGGAAACGGCCTTCCAATATGAAATAGCCGGAAATAGCGCCATGTACGTATCTACGCTCATCTATTAGTTGTTTTATTGGTTTCAGGCAAGTCAAGTTAGAGGTCATTTTCTTGACGTGGCACTATTTCATCATAGACGGACATAACCTTAGCATTTCCGCTCTGTCCGTTAAGTACGATCTAGGATCTCCCAATTCTAATTAACAAAAATCACTCATTTTATGATAATACCATTTTTGAGCATTCGCGTTCGCAGGTGTAGTTTTCTAGACAATTACCAATATAGCTGTGCAAAATATCAAATTTTGAAAATTGGGGGCGCTCTTCAAAAATGTGCTAATATTTGCTCTAACTATCATATACAAATATTATTTCTCAATATACTCCAATTTCGGCAGCTTTCATTGCAAAAAAAAATATAGCACTACCTTTGTGTACGGAAAGCTCTAAATATTGACGTACGTACAAATCAACTCTTTCTTCATTAATTTTGTTAAATAAAATCTTTAAATAAAGGAATGTACTTTTTTATTGATAGTGTATTAAAAAGTATCGTTTTAACCTCAGGATACCACGGTGTTTATGAACATTCTGGGCTGTTCACTTTGACACTTTTGTGAAATGGGACCATCCGGAGAAGTTTGACCCAACTCGATATCTATCAGAGGATGGTAAAACTTTGGTTACAACGAATGAGGCGCCTATGGTGTTTGGACTAGGTATTTAAACGCTTATTTTGATTTTACGTGTTTTTTAAGTTTTAAAATAGCTATTGTCAAGACGCGTCAGAGTGTTCTTTGTACATCTGTGAAGGGACGGAAAGAAGGTGAAGGAGGAGGAAAGAGTTGAAGAAGAAAGGGGTAGACGAGGTGCAAGAAGAAAGGGGAACTAGAAGGGGAAAGTGTGGACTTAGATGCGAAATGGCCAGGCTTTCAAAATGCGTTTAATTTCATCTCATCTAGAGATACTATCAATTTACTAGAATGAGTCATTCCACTTGTTTAATGCCATTTTAGAGCAATATACAGCTCATTTAAACAGATCGACATCTGGGATGTTAGCATCATCATGATCATCTTTTTGACATAGATCCCAAAATAATAAGTTTATGAACATTTGTGATATACTTTCTGTTGATGGTACGGATGACATGACATGGGCACAGCTTCCTCCAAAATTCACCGGAAATTAACTCGATAACGTCACCTTGGTTGTGTTTCGTGACACTAAGATGCCCCATGTCATTAAAACCTTACAAACAAATCGCTCGGCTTATATTTAGACAGCCCAAGCGCACTCAATGCCTCACCTCTCCTTACAGTCTGTTCTTGGTTACCTATTGCCCAAAGGATCCACTTTAAAAATCTCTTCTTTTAACGCTCATAAAGCTTTTCATTCAATCGTCCCGGCTTCTATATCATCTTATTTTCATGTTCGCCAGACTCCTTATTCGCTTCGCTCCAGCACGCTGTCAGTTTTGATTCCTCGTTCCAGGAAGATTGCAGGTGATCAGGCTTTATCCATCGCTGCTCCCCGCATTTTTTGAATGCCTTACCCTTTGATCTCCGTAACCAAGACAATGTAACCACTTTCAGACGCCAACTGAAAGCTCACCTCTTCCCTAATTTTATAGTTTTTCATTCTTTGTCTCTTCTTATAAGATAGCGCTTTGCCTACATTGTTACAGGGCGCTCTATAAAGCTCATTGATTATGATTATATTATTAAACGAGTTAAGATAGTGAAAAGTCATGATTTTCTTCCTCTACTAAATGATAAATGTTAATTTCAAAGTTCAAAGTCACTTCTTTAAGATCACTTCACTTTCTGAATTATATGCAACATCTTTTCGGTCCTTTGTGAACTAAACGGTTTGCGCCTTTGGTGTTTTGGGGATTTTTGGTTGAAATGCATTACAGCAAGTTGCTACATTACTCATGATACTATGTAATTTCAGATAGCAACGGCACTTCTTCAATGTCACTTATGCTACAGAGCTGTTCTTAAAAAATGCCCCCACTAGTAGATGGAATAAATATTTTTTTCCTGCAATACTAAGCCAATGTTGCTAAATATTCTTTGATATTATAAAAGAGCATTTCTTCAGGCTTCTAGAGTTTTTTGTGTATAGGACATTCAAATTGTAGATGATATGATTTTTATTGAACGTGTTAATTTGCTGAGGTGTGCAGGTTGGAACAAAAACTGGGCCAAATGCTTTACTAAGCGTAATTCTGTCATTTCCTTTGTTCTCTAGTTTTCTTTCCTTTCGTAATGGATATTATTTTATGTGTGGTGAATGTTTTATTATTAATGATAACACAATCCTAAAAAAGAGAAGGCTGTACCGATACAGCAGCCCAAATTGCACTCAGAGCGAGCTATGTCATCTGGCTCATCTGAAGCTCAAGGCATTCAGAAGATGGGCCTAGCAGTACTCCAGCAATATCTCTGAAAGGGAAGTTTTTTTAAAAAACTCCGCCAAAACGTCTGGTCGCAAACAAAACCCAGAGACCTCAGAACCCCTAATCTAGACAAAGAGATACTGCCAAGGTGAATTTTTCCCTACAAAGTCCACTTCACAGAGGACGATATATCAGAGTGCTATCGTAAAGGTCCTACTAATAATAATACTATATTGGCTTTTATAAAGCGCCATTTCCTCAATATCACAGCGCTGTTGCCTATTTTATTACGCTTGGATTACGCTTGAACTGCCGTCCGGAATCGTCACAGCAATCATTTTTTCCCTTCAGCTAGGCTTGCAGCTGGCCAAGCGCACAATCCTATCAGCACTTAGATTGTATATTCCCCATAACAGCTACACGAATATCGCTTGGGTCGACGAGCAAGTGAGGTAAAGTGCCTTGCCAAGTGCACAACACATTGGCCGCACGGGGCTCGAACCCACAACCTTTGGATAATGAGTCGGCAGTCATATCCCCTGGACCACATGTGCCCCATGTGTCCATGGCCGCGATCGCATAGCCTCGTCCCAGAACCCCAGATTTTAACGAAGTAGTCCCATTTGGTATCAGAAGAAGCTACTCTATTTTCTCATTTACCCTATGAAATCTTAGGGCTAAGGATGTTTGGTTTGGAAGTTATGAGTGAAAATGTGCCACCATTTTGGGGGTCGACCAATATTAATTTTACACAGTAGCTCTATAATGGCTTACAAAATCACGTATTTTAGGCTCTCACATCAAAAGGATTGAAATATCGCCGCGAAACTTTAGCGATGGAGTTTATGGGTGAAGGCCATCTATCAAGATGAAAACTTCAATACTTCAATCGGGCCATCCTCCTTTAAAACGGATAAAACTAGGCGCCGAAGGTGCCGGCTGGTGTTCTACACTAAAAAAACTAAAACGCAATGAAGCTATTCTCAAGACTGTATTGCCATGCGCGACTTTATTCTTTCATATGAAAATAGGGAAATTTGAATATTGACTATGATGTGCATTGGTCACATGTCTGATGGTCTGATACTATAATGTCACAGATCTATTCATGCGAAATAGTCACGAGTCAATACCATGGAAAAGAATTCCATAAGAATTCATTCTTCAATTCTTCAAATTTCACCAGGCCCATGTCCCATGCTTTCATTCACGCAGCAAGTTAAAAAAGTTCAACTCAAGCAGAGCGCCTTGTTCAATCTTCAGACCTTTTTTCCCACATTTTCAAGAATTTCATACAGCGGGAAGATTAAAACGCCAAAGCAATTTGGATGAAGGCTGTCCGCTCTGGTAGCACAACCACTGCAACCTGACCACATATGGTATTTCTTCCTGGTTTATAAGTTAGACCAGTAGGCTCCTGGATCCAGTGTGCACAACAGACCATCACCGGGGAGTGTACCA
>JAMKCH010004353.1:0-52161 GCA_023653785.1 Ophioderma brevispina | reverse complement strand
TGTGAATTTTGTTTTAATTATTTTTTAGTTTATCATCAACTTATCTTTATTTTTATTATTTTAAAGATTTTTATTTTATTAGTTCATTTTGTTTATTTTAGTACTTTGTGTTATATTGGTGTATTTTTCATTTATTGCATTTGGATATTATATTTACATTTATTTTGTTTCTTAACTTTTGTTATTAATTTTAAAATTTGCTTATATGAATATTGTTTTTCTTTTAAAATCTTTATCTGTTAGTTTGTCCTTTCTTTTTATTGGTAATTAAATCGTTTCTTTTCGTCCTTTTTTTCCACTCATGGTTCAAATTTTATATCTTTTGATTTTTTTTTTTTTATTTTGTATTTTATATATGTTTAAATTTATTTTTTTGTTTCCGTTTGGTAATTTTTGTTTTCATATTAATTATATTTTTTCATTTTGCCTAACTTATTATTCCCACTTCGTGCTTCAATTTAAGCTGTGTATGTTGTTAAAAAAGGAAACAAAGGGAAAAGGGGAGAAAAAAACGCAAAACAACGGCACATTTGTAATTTATCGTTTCCCTTTTTTTCACTCATTGTTCAAGTTGTTTAATTCTGTTGATTTTTTTTACTTTGTATTTTTTTATATATGTTTAAATTTATTCTTTTGTTTCCGTTGTATTTTTTGTTTCATTATATTATTTTTCAATTTGGCCTACTTATTCCCATTCTCCCAACTTCGTTATTCGTCAATTTAAGCTGTGTAGTTTTTAAAAAAAGGAAAAAAAGGGGAAAAGGGAGACAAAGCAAAACAACGGCACATCTTTTCCTCCATGGTAACAAACAGCTCAAACAAAACAAACCTAATAACAACAATGAAAAATCAACTTCTCTTAACTGATTTCGAACCCAGGACCAACGGGGGGAAAATAATGCAAGTGTGTAACTACCTTAGACCGCTGTCGCACCTAGGAACCTGCTAATAAAACAATCGTTAGTCTGCTCAATTGGTCGACCAGTGATGGAAGACAACTCGTACCACATGACATGACCCAATATGGCCTGTTACGTGGAGGATTACCATTATACGTGTTTTTAAAAATATATTCCTTCAATTTCGCAATGAAAAATGTAGAACTTCTTCTTGATTAAATCTCTTGCGGGTTTTTGCCTGAAGAAATTAATTTTTAGGGCATCGGGTAATCTCGAGCAACTCATATATTTTTCCACATATTTGCAACATCCGCTATTTAACATATATCGTGATGTAACGAAGAAATCCCCAATTTGGGCTACAGTTTCCTACTGGCGGTCCGGAAGTTTGTATTCTGTGTCCAGACTGCGAAAGATATTATATTAGTACTACTCTGCGCGAGCGATAACAACGTTTTCTTTCTCCGGAAAACGAGGGCTTCTAAGGGAATTTTTTTGCATCCCGAGGGTCCGTACTAGGTTTTGTTTTGAATATGTATCGTAATTGGGTCTGAAACCTATTAGAACCTAGCGAGAAAATTGAACGTTTTTGGTCGGTACTTACTTCTGTGCTCGCCAACACGGAAAAGTAAGGCATCACAATCGCTACGTGGGCCGCATCCCTTACTGACGTTACTTACCGGACCGCCGTAACGGTTTTTCCAAGCCAAGCTAATAGGTGCGCCCGTCGCCCCTAAAAATTGGTATCATCGGACTAAATGAAACCTTTGGACAAATGTGAGCGATAATCAATAGATTATTGTTGTACTTGGAAAGTGACTCTTTGATCTGTATACAAGAATGGTAATTTGCTTTTCTAATAATTTATACTACTAAAAAGCTGGTCGGCTGTGCATTTCGTTATGCTTTGACATATGGGGCTGCTATTTGGCATGAAGGGGCGTCGAGATTTTTATGAGTGTTGTAGAGTGACCCAAAAGTCAAATGTCATCTTGAGGTCAATTTACGTAGAAATGCCCTAATGGCCACTAAATTTAGAGTCAAAAGGTCTCCGCTGCCCTGATCCAGAAAAATCGGAGGTCAAAGGTCATGTACAGGGTCAGCTCGGCTGGTCAAGAAACCAGATATCGCAAAGCCGGGTGACCGCCTAGTTCCTACAAACAATTGTACCTCACCCCCATAAACCACCTCTCAAACTTAACTCCCAGTTTTTGTCGGGAGTTTCCGTAACCAGACACATCTGACCAACACTTTTTTTCTGACGACATTTATGAATCGAAAATCCTTCACGGAAAAACCTAGGTTACGGCATTATAACAAGTTGACGGACATCCTTCATAGAAACGGTAATGTGAAAATGCACAACGCTGCACATACACATAATTGGTAAAGGGAAAATGCACGTAACGCGACTTTGTTAATTTATATACTACTCCCCAACCGAAGCCTGTTTTAGATATAGTATCTTTGTAGAGTGTAAATTACATTTGTGAAAAATCCATATAGGTACCTGTAGCTTTCAAAATCAGTACTTTTGAACCTAATTTCCTACAGGGCCTGCAGTTGGGGCCTATTTACTAGGCACTGGTATCTTCATTCACTAAAGTATCTGCTCAGGTAGTTGCATTCGACCCTTCTGAACATTCGAGCCAAATTTCAAAACAATCTAAACAATTTTCGCTATAGGTACCTAAGCAATATTCATAAAATATGCTAATAACCCAGCCGGTCCAGCGTGATCACCTCATATTCATGCATACACACTGCAGGGTTGCAGTGGCGTAAATTTCTTTTTGACATTGGGGGGATGGGGTTGACGAAAATTTATTAATGTAACGGGGTTTGCTGAAAAGATCCATTACTAGCACATGTGCGCGCGAAGCGCGCTAAAAATTTTGCCATTTAGAAGCTAAAATCCTCAAATGTAATTGTAATTAGAACACAATGCCAATTACCAATTTTTAAACTATTAAGGTAAAATATGAGGTTATTTTGGTCAAAAACACATGAACAGGCATCAACATTGGGGGGGGATGATCCTATTGACCATCCCCCCTCATCAAAATATTGGGGGATATACCCCCCCCCCATCCCCACGGGATTTACGCCCCAAACATTATCAGTCCAATTCGAGGGCAGACGTGTGAAAAATCACCCAAATCGCCGAAAAGTCGCCGAAAAAATAAAATGCACTCAAAATGGAAGTTAGGTAGCATTTAAACCATACTTTTTGCGCTAATGTCATTTTGGACTCGATCTATATCACTTGAACAAAATTCGAAACAAATTAATTTATCAAAATAAGAGTAGAGTGGGGGTTCGAACTTGCGCCGAGGACAGATTAGGATTATTCTTTGCCAATTAGATCATGGAGGTAGGAGAGAAGGAGAAAGCTCTTCCCAAGGTTGTATTACGCAACGGCGATTATCCCAATTATATCACTTGGCAACTCATTGTAAAAGCATAGACCAACAAAGGCCGCTTCTCGGCAGGGAGTACTCTTTCATGTTCCATGATCATCGCCGACAGAAGCGGGCCACGCTCAGTTGAACAAGATATGACCTGTGCGCAGAAAGGTATATCCCCGATGCGCAGTGGTTTGTTTACATGTGGAGACGAAAACAAAGAGATTGAGTCGATTACAGCCGAAATTCTTAGTATTTAAAAAAAAAAAAAAAAAAAAAATTACCAATTTTTAAACTATTAAGGTAAAATATGAGGTTATTTTGGTCAAAAACACATGAACAGGCATCAACATTGGGGGGGGGATGATCCTATTGACCATCCCCCCTCATCAAAATATTGGGGGATATATCCCCCCCCCCATCCCCCCGGGATTTACGCCTATGCAGGGTTGCCAACATTATCAGTCCAATTCGAGGGCAGACGCGCGAAAAATCACCCAAATCGCCGAAAAGTCGCTGAAAAAAATGCGCTCAAAATTGAAGTTAGGTAGCATTTAAACCATACTTTTTGCGCTAATATCATTTTGGACTCGATCTATATCACTTGAACAAAATTCGAAACAAATTAATTTATCAAAATAAGAGTAGAGTGGGGGTTCGAACTTGCGCCGAGGACAGATTAGGATTTTCTTATAGACTGGTTCCATTTTTCAAAAAGCAACTAGTCGAAGCCATTTTTGAGTAAAAGCAATTGAAACATTGTTTCTATACGGAAATTTTATGCTGATTCCAAATCTTCCGGTCCCCAAAGCTAATTTTTAGGGGAAGTGTGCCTAATTTGCATAAATTCAAAATGGCCGCCATTTTAACATTTTTTGTACATTACTCAAGATTTAAGGCTTGTAAAGACTTCATTCTTGTGTCTATACATACGTTTTCAGGGTCAGAGAACACAACTAGACCCTCAGTTAAGGTATTATGCCATATATTGACAATTAATTTGCATAAATTTAAATCGGCGGCCATTTTAAATTTTTATGCAAATTAAAAAAAAAAAAAAAAAAAAACACGCTCAGTTGAACAAGATATGACCTGTGCGCAGAAAGGTATATCCCCGATGCGCAGTGGTTTGTTTACATGTGGAGACGAAAACAAAGAGATTGAGTCGATTACAGCCGAAATTCTTAGTATTTCAGTCCAAAAAAATCGGAGATAGCATGTTCCTAAGATGGGTTACATTGATTTTAGTTTTTGAAAACTTGGATGTTTTGTAACGCCGTATTTCTTAAAGTATGATATTTGGAGACGAATCTAACTTGAATTGGGAGGAAAAATGCCTTATCTAAACAATGACACCAAACTTGACAGTGCCCGAAGTCGCCCGTTTTCTCAATTTTGTCCTAAAGTTGGTCATATTTACCACAGCATTGTAATGTTAGTTAAGCAGATAATGGTAAAAATTTTGCATTTTGTTATAAAAACATCAAATTTGGCAGAGAGGAAGAGAATTAAATTTGGAAAACAATTGGATATGGAACCACCTGCACAGGTCAAGTTCAATGTCACCTAGAGTTCACAAAAGGTCAAATGAGGTCAAAACACACTAAAACATGCAGAATAAGGTTGCATAACTCTAACACATCATAAACATTTTCATGGATCTATTTGTGACATACATTTCGACTTAATCAAAGAGGGTCTTCTTCATTTAAAGGGACACGAGATTTTCTGAGGATACAAATTTGTATAAATTTGCACTTTGTTGTAGAATACCAACCGAGGACATTTCGTAGGTTTATTGAACAAAGAAAAGAAAACAAAAAAGTAAGTTTTGAACTTGCCTGCTGTCCTGATCGGCCCCATAAACAAGCATACTCGGATATCTGTCATGCACGACAGAAAATACAAAAGCATATTATTACATGAAGATGGCGTTTACGGCTTATTCCCTCCAGGTTTGATTTAATATATTGGTAAAATTGTTTCAAAAAATGGGAGGGGCATATTTTGCTGGAAATGTCCTCTTATCTCTTTAAGCTTAATACATTAACATAACCATGAACATTTCATTGAAGAGATACAGGGATATAGCTCACTGGGGATACATTTCGGTGAATTTGTTTGAAAATGCTACAAGTCACATTTTAATCATCAAAAGCCACAAAATAGAACAATCGGATTTATATATTTTATACTTTTACACTGTGACGGTCAATATTTTAAAGGGAAAATCATAGTGCTGTGTCTGGAGGCATGAATACATAGTACATGAAGGGGTAGCAGGTCAAAATAGGCCAGGTAGAACACACCACAGCGGTATGCATTTTAAGGAATCTTGGATTTTATGAGCAGAAGCACTCAATTAATTGAGTACAATGGGCCATAGAGGTAGGAGAGAAGGAGAAAGCTCTATTAAAGCAATAATAGCACATTTTTTAAGAGCGCCCCCAATTTTTAAAGAATTTTGAGATTTTTACATAGTAACTGGCTAGTAAAGTATACCTGTGAATGGTTAAGCTCGAAAATGTCTATGTGTCACAAACGAAGGAATTTTGTAATTAGAATAATTATTATCGGAGATCTCCGATAATAATTCAACGGCTGCTGGAAACAGCCTTCCAATGAGAAATAGCCGGGAAACAGCGCCATGTACGCCATCCATTAGTTGTTTTATTGGTTCAGGCAAGTCAAGTTAGAGGTTATTTTCTCAAGTTGGCACTATTACATCATGGACCGACATAAACATAGCATTTCTAGCTCTGCCGTTTAAGTCCATCGGATCCCACTTCTAATGACACATCGCTTATTTTATGATAACTCCACATTTTTTAGCATTCTCGTTCGCAGGTAAGTTTTCCCTAGACCATTACCCGTAACTCTGCCAAATATCAAATTTTGATAACTTGGGGGCGCTCTTCAAAAAATGTGCATTTATTGCTCGATACCCCAAAAAACCCATTTTTGGTGCTACCAATGTTCAAGAACCCGTCCTTAAATGATTGAGGTGACGTTTAATTGGTGCTTTGCCTCTCTCCCCCAAAAAAATATTGCTCAAGTAAGTTAAGGTGCAACGAGAGATTTTGGGCACCAATATTGTGTCATAATAGTCATTTACCATTGATTAGACCCTCGTAGATTTCTTCCTTGTATTTAGCTACAGAAAAATTATTGTTTGAAAAAAATAAAAAGTGTGATTTTGTTTACTTGAATTTCATATAAACATAAGGCTGCTTTCGTATTTGCTCCCTTACGAAATTAGAAATTGCCAATTTTTGTACCAAGAAACATTTCTCACTAATCCTTTCAGATAGGGATATTTTTGATGAAATCTTACATCAGGGCAAAAATCGTACTTTTTCGATTTTTTTAAGGACACCTGATAGTGAAATCTCCTCGTGCACCTTTAATGATGGCGAACCCCTTCTTCATCCCGACATACCGTCTGTGAAATGTTTGCCCTCAGCCCCCTTGCCCCACCCAAATGTGTTGAAACCAAAATGGCAAAAATAATTGATATAGGGCCAGGCTAGCCCTAGGCCTACTTGTTTAATATGCTCCATTGATACAAATTTTAATTCATCTGTATATTTCCTAAAACCTGAATACTATAAACATAGATTTTGATTACATTGCAAATAACAACGTACTACTAGATCAATTTTAATGCCTGACTGCAATTTTATCACATTGCATCGATTACTTACAATGATGTTGGTAAATATGGAAATGGTACCATCCCATGTTAACAATCAAGGGTCTCATATTTCCCTAAAATGTAGCCAACTGATCGGGACAAAATTGAAAAAACGGGCAACTTCGGGCACTGTCAAGTTTGGTGTCATTGTTTAGATACGGCATTTTCTTTTCTCTTTTTTCTTTCCCATTCAAGTTAGATTTCGTCTCCAAATATCATACTGTAGAAATACGGCGTTTCAAAACAATTCAGTTTTTAAAAAGCTGAAAGTACGAGTAAAACTATAATCAATGTTAACTCATCTTGGAACAGGCTATCTCCTACGTTTAATAAATGACCTTAAATGATCTCAATTGACCCCCAAATGACCCTTGTTTTACCTTTTCAGATGTGATGACGGCGGTGACGTGGTTCTATGTCTAAAAATAATCAAGAATCAGTGTTGAATTGTAACATTTTGCCAAGTTTCATTGGCTTATAAAGAATGCACAATTCTTACAATATATCTCGCTATCTGCTTAACTATGTAATCGATGCAATGTTGATGCACATGCATTCAGCAATTGTACCAATACAATAGTTTTACGACCTGTTTTACGGAGGCGCGGCTGTGATCATCGGTCAAAGGGATGTGGGAAGAGAGCTTCTATTCTCTCCTACCTCCATGCACCGGCTTGGGCGTGCGTTATGTTTATGCACTAATTCCTTATTACTGGGGGATCACCGGCGCGCGGTGGTATTGGTGAGGAAAATTGTAAATAGCTAGTGTGTGACATCATCCTATTTACAGTTTGTCACTGCTCGCGTGGAAGATGTTGCACTGGAACACTCCCGTTATTGTCCAGATTGGTGGCATTGATGTTGCGAAGTACAATATTGTCAAAATTCCTTGGACACGTACATGTTCGCCCTTTTCCCGCCAATATGATGCACCATTGGATCCATGTTAGCGCAGGTTCACGCAAAGAGATTTACGCATGCGTATGTCATGTCCAGGGATTATTTGACGAAACACTTACGGAGAGGAGCACGTGTAGGGTAACGGATAGAGCGCAGGAGTCGGACTCGTGATCAGAAAACATTGTAAATGTGCGCTCGAACCCCTGCTTGCTGTTTCACATGTTTTGTCCCTGGGCACTGAATTGCTTCGTCAAACCCGCAAAGTGAAATCTGGGGGTCTGGGAAGCTGTTATGGGGCATAGGCTTGGACAGCAGCCACCTAGATAAAGCGAATGATTTGACGATTTCCTGGCCATTGAAAGTGCCATTGGAGAAGTACCCGGAACTAACCCCCAGTGACATTGCCATGCACACTACGCGCCTCGCGCTGGCCGTGGCTAGGGTGCAAGGTTTACTGGGGTTAGCGAGGTTTTCTCTGGAAGGACTAGATCCGCAGGTTAATAATAGCAGGCAACAGCGGTTTGGAATCCTCTGAAAAAGGGCGCAAACAAATCCCGATAAATTAATTATGCTTCATGCTGATGTCATTCGAAACATATTATTGTTTCAAAATTCTTGAACCAGTTGAAGATTACCATTAATGACCTGGTCTGTAATGTTAATTGTATTGCAGGGCGTCGGTCAGTGTGTAGGAGAACAACTTGCAAGAAAGAAGTCTTATCTATTCATCATCTGTACACGATGCAAATTCATTGAAAGCAAACGATAAACCTCTCGATTTCCAAGGCGATGCTCGGATCACCTACTCCCCTGTTCCTTTTGAGATAGTGCCTAGTACGGACGGGTCAAGTTTCGAGTGGTTGTTGCAAAGAGAGCATTTTTTTACCAATATTTTCTTAGAAAAATAAATCAATACAGTAATTAAACATTATTTGCTTTCTAGATGAGTATCAACAATACAGTACCGTTTTGAATTTGCCGTCTTCAATATATAAAAGGTTATTTGTATTCGAGATGATTTGTAAAAATCTCAAACAACGCCATATTCATATATTAGTAGATGAACCATGATCATCTAAAGTAGCCTTATTGGTAACACCTGGGGTGGGGTGGGGAGCAAAGATGGCCACTGATTCCAGGGAGGTTCCTAACATAATGGACGATACAAAATGGATGATGGCCATCTGAAGGGTAGCTTGCGAGATAGGGTTCACAAAAGATTAATGGGGGGGGGGGTTCCAATTGAAAAAGTGGTCCACTGTGTTGAGATTGCACCAAGGTTCGTATGATTCACAAGGTTTTAAGAAATTTGTAAGCTGTATATAGGTCAAAAGTTAAATTTAGCTTTCTACAGGAGGTCCAAATATAATGAAAAGCTTCAATTTCAGTGGAAATGGTATAATATTGTTGTAATAACAATTACAATAAATTAAGGGATAGTTTGGATGGAGAGTGTACCAAGTATAGCTACCAAGGTACACCCAACCTTAACCCCAATCCGTAGGGGTATAGGGGTACTACTAATAATGTGGCGTAGAGTAACTGTTTCATGTCACATTGCCGATGGTCGAAACTATTCCTTATTTTGAATGCATGCCAGATCGTTTTAAAGAACTCTCTGACTTTGAAGTTGCTGACATAATTGGCCATATGTCCAACAAGGATTGCACTATGGACACACTTTTTCCTGGTAATTTAAACAGAACTTGAAATGTCTATTTACCTTTCAATCACCACTGTATGAAAATAATCTCTTTTGACAGGCATATTTCATCACACTTGAAAAGTTTTATCATTATACCCTGTACTTAAGAAGATTATTGAATCATGAGTGTACTAAAAGCGGCAATGGACATTTTCCAAAATTATAAAATTTCTTCAATTGCTCTCAAATTAGTCTAGGCCATTGGAAGAATAGAGATACATTTCAGATCAGATCAGTACGTGATGTTTGTTTATTTTTTTTCCAATATAAACATGTGAACACAGTGATGGAGAATCTGAAAAAACCATGGTATCATTTTAAAAATGTTCTTGTGTGTTTTACCATATAAGCTCAAGCAAAGTTCAAGGTCATCCTTTACCAGAATGGTCTGATTTAGAAAAACTTGGTTGCAAAATTGTAATAATATTGTAATTTTCACAAAAACAGTTCCCCAGTATTTAAAATATCCAAAGGCTCTATTTTTCTTTGCAGGACTCTGAATTCTCGGACTGGTTAAGGGATTTTTAAATCTTACCATTTATTATCCAATTACAGAGAAAACTTCTTCGCACTATTCTACGCTATCAAAATATATCACAATGCTACGATTTAGTAAAATGTATCTTACAGAAAAGAATAAAAATCCAAACTATCAATTTAATTCCTCCACTTACATTGCAGTCTTATATGTCAAAGGTCAAACCAAATTTTTATACCCGTACACGATAACCAATATAATAGACGTCCTTCTTGGAATCAGTACGACAATACGAGAATTTGTATGCATTTGGACTAGATCCGAGGCTAAAGAAAATTCCGTACTCCATACAAAAATGTTGTAATTGTAGGGGGCAGTAGAAGGAAATGTTAAATGTTGTTCATATATTCCTAGGTATCAATGTAGAACCTACAAAACATACGTTTTTAGAAAGCAAATGATGCAAAGAATTTTTTTAAATGGGTGATTGGGTAAATGGTCATATATTTGTGAAGCAAAATCATCACAAAACGGTAACATTTGCAACTCCTTCATTGTAGTATAATACCTTAGTTTTTAATAGTTTTGGACAATGGCCCCACGGTGTATGTGCTATGAAGTAGGGTTATTTTCCAGTTATTTTTGCAACTGAAAAATGATCATGAAAGGGAAAGGAAAACGGCAGTGTTCAAGAATGAATCTCCATTCAGCGATCAGTTAGGTGTTGTAAGTGTCCGTACCCCGCTACGGACAGTAATTGATAAAATATTCCGATTCAGTCCTTATAGGTTTTTTGTTCAGGTCTTAGCATTTGTAGGGTATGTTTAGAATAGCGATCCTTGTTTACAAACATTGCAAAACATCTGATTTTAATGTGCGATTTTGGATCACATTTAACAATAATATCAATAAAAATGATTGCTCTTCTATATACTTGTAATAACTTTGCAACATCACTAAAAATCCTATTAAATATTGTTAGATGAAATCCTCAATAGGGCAGTGCTTCAGATGTATAGAAAATCACATAAGAGTTGATAGTCTTTCCTAATAAATTTAATTTAGGGCACATTATGCCTTCCCGCATTTCTTATCTAATTCCCCTATCTCCGTATTCCAGTAAAAAATAATTACAGATTTAATTTTTCAACAATATCCACCATAAATTGAGTCTTATATCGGATAATTAAATGCCATTCTCACAACGGTCCGTTTGAAGGTCAATTCTGGTTAAAGCAATATGGCACATTTTTGAAGATGGTCCCTTACACCAATTTTCCCAAATTTTGATATTTTGGACACAGTACGTTGGTGGTGATTGTCTAGGAAACCATACATGCGAACGAGAATGATCAAAAAAATGGGTTATTTATCAATAAATTAAGAAACTTTTGTAATTATTGAATCTTGAGATCCCAGATTTTGACTTAACGGCAGAGATGGAAATGTTACGTTAGTCCGCCAGGATGAATAGTGCCACCTCGAGATAATAACCTTTAACTTGATTGCTTGAACCAATATTACATAAAAACCCACCCACACTACCCCCCACCGCCCCGCATTTCGACCGCGCCCTCCGCAGCCACACACCGTACTGGCGCTATTCAAACGCGACTCCTATTTCAACATGGGAAGGCATTTCCAGCAGCCGTTGAATTATTATCGGGGATCCCTGATTAATAATTATTCTATTTAAGTAGTCTAATTACATTTAAAATTCCTTAGTTTTGTGAGACAAAGACATTTTTGAGCCTTAACCATTAAGGAGGTATGGTTTACTAGCCAGTTACATGGAAACGTGTTTTAAAAATCTTCAACTTTTTTAAAAATTGGGGGCCTCTTCAAAAAAAATGTGCTAATATGGCTGTAACTCTGTGAGAAGTCCAAAAAGTTAAACATTAGCAATGTTAAGTGTTTTAATATGGTAAAAGTGGGAAATGTGTGCTGGCATGCAATGTAAATTAATCCCACAATACGATCCGCTTTGATTAGCGTTTTCATAAACATAATATAAATATTAACAAAATTGTATGATAAATATACTTTTAAAAATCGTCACACGCGCAAAATCAACATTGTTTGATAGTTGAGGGGGTCTTGTTTATAGTTAGGTGGGTATTTTGTTTTTACAGTTGAGGGGGGTCTTGTTTTATAGTTGAGGGGTCTTTGTTGTATAGTTCGAGGGTCTTTGTTTTTATAGTTGAGGGGTCTGGGTCTTTGGTGCATTGGGTCTTTGTTTTATGTCACCCCCTTACAGATAGATTACTACTAAGAAGGTCTGTTTTTATGTATGTTGATTCAAGAATTGGCAGTATTGCCAATTTTTTACTTTATTCCTATATTTCCAATGGTTGTCACAAGTTCCACCTGATGTGACTAGAAATAAAATTTCTGGATCGTCTATACAATAGTTATCACAGTTTCTGTATAACTACTTAACAATTATTATTTATAATGCCTAAACAAAACAGCAGCCAAAAAAGATAACACATAGGGCAGATAACGTGGATGATCAATACTTTTTTTCTTTAATCGCACATTACTGGGAGCTTTGTTTTGATGACCTTAGGACCTTTTGGGAAGCGCAAAGATTTATTATGGTGGCAATGCTTTTGAAGCTGATTTATAGGTCAAATTCAACGCTCTTATAGCAGTATGGTCTGGCTTAACGATTGTATGAGTAGGTCGTATTTGTTTTCAGTTTGATGCTCATGGATACTTCGACGGCCAGCATATTATCTCCCCCTTCCCCGGCCCGAATCGGATTGCCTCTGCTGGGTAGTATCCCCGCCACTGATTTTTATTGGAATACTACCCGTTTAGGAGCGTCATAGTCCCCATGAACTGTTAGCAAAAACTAGATACTAAATATGGCAAGGTTGTTCAGTATATGGGCTTGGACCCGAAATTAGTAGGTAGACAAAGTGATACTGCAGACGATAAGAGAGGGATGGACAAAATCCGCTTACGGCAGCCAGGGACCAAAGCAGATAGTCAACAATACAGGTGGTCAGGGTGAGTATTTGCCAATATTTGCATTTGTTTGCTCTTTCATTCCAGGAAAGGGAAAAGCTCAAAAAGGATTCAAAGGCTGACATCAGAGATTTTTGTCCTGGGGATGGCGCCCTCAATTTTCTAACAAATCTATGTTTTCGCATATACAAAATACTTGGGTGAAATTAGCTAAGCTCAAATCGATAGCCTACATATTAGAAATCACAACTTTGTGAAAACATTCCGGATCCGGAAAATACTTTCTGTGATGTTCCTGGATAATTGATTCTCGTGTTACTTCCCACAAAGTATTCTCGGCAAGATATAATGAAATATGGTGGTCTTGTGTCATAATACACACTTTTGGAGTAGAGTAGTGCAGATGGGTGACTAGGATATTAAAACTTTATTTTAAATGTCAAGAGGAGTTGAGTGTAGCTGGATTCTTTACATTTTTACTGTTCCATGTGGATTTTTTTCTGTTCACACTCGCAAGATTGTACATGGCGAACAGATGATATAGAACAGTGTGTTTCGGTTTTATGGTAATCACTTTTTCGCTGACACTCTTATGAATTCGGCAAACTTACGAAAAGGATGTTTGCAGGTTATTCGTAAGTGTGTCAGCTGATTTTTTCGCGTCTGGTGTTGTTACTGTAGTTCTACATTTGAAACGCACGTTAAAGAGAACATCTATTTTTCCCCAGTGCTGATGATGACAATTATTGGTTTCTTCAGTATCAATTATACCTATCCAGCGCCAAGAGGATAACTGGTACAATGTAATGATTCCATTCATGTAGGCATGTCCTTGTGTTCTGGCGAGGTATGGCTTCAGCAACGGCGATTTACCCTCTTACACCTACGGAGTTTTGTGTCGGATGTCGGCAAGAAAGAGCTGTGGGAGCAGATATCAGAAGAAAGTAATCATTTGTAATGACGAATGGAAAACGATTCAGACTTGGTTAGATCGTTTGATCCAAAAGTCTTACTCCTTTTTAGTCATATGCGACATCAAATGTACTCTGCTCGTGACATTTGGGGCAAGCGATAGAATATTCAGATGCGATTGCCGTTACTGCTGAATGATAATGGATCTTCATTATGTGTTAATGGCTTGTGGTGTTCTAGGTGGATCTCGTATGTTTCTTCCATTACAAAAAGATTCTTCCAAAAATCCATAAGAGCAGAAGAGAAATTGAACTGATGGGCACTTGATTTTCACAATTCGTTTTCTTTCAAGGTCGTAGGGAAACACCGTCATAATTTTGATTCTGATAAATTTGAAGGATTATACTTGTTGTTATACTCTGAGGAGCTGGAGTTATCTCGAGCACTTTCGTATTTACTACTTAGCGCACCTTACCGACGAAAACTAATTTATGGCTTAACCATTGTCCACACTTGTCTTTGACTGGTACGATATCCAGCTACAATCATTTTTTATCCTGGGCTTGTATTGATATGATAGAACAACCGATTTTATTCAGTGTGAAGGTAGAGGTTTTGTTAAAAGGTCCGATTTATAAACCCCCATGAGACGGTTCCATTCCGAGGGACAATTGACAACCTTTTGCATTGGTGGTTTTACAATAATTGTATCCTGTTACTGATTTCCGGAAAGGTTGCAAATGTACACAGGTGGAGCAATAACGATTTTTTAGAACATAATACAATACATAATTAATGCTTGTAAATTAGATCGGTCTCATTCGCCGAGTAAGGACAAACTTTTGAAGAATGCTGACTTTAACAACTGTACTTTCACACTGGAGTAAATACATACATCAAGGCCTCCATCAGCAACTTTATACTAATTTAAATAATAATAAATAAACGCAAAAAGTTTAACTACGTACGTTCCTTGATTTATTGATCCATATTATTTTGTAACGCATTTTCGGTTTTCTTTTCAATTTCATTGAATTTATGTTGAATGTTTAGATGTCACGATCAGCCAGTTGCAATTGGCAAATATTTAGTTCCGAATCATGGAATAGTACAGATACATTCTTTTAAAGGTGCAGGACAATTTTTTTCGGGACAATTTAACGAAATTTTGTATGTAAACATATAGCTTATATAAATGTGCTGCCTTTATTTAATGAAAAGTTTTACAATGATCTCCCCATCATATTTTATTAATGAGTATTATCACCCACCCGCCATTACGCTTAAAATCTTTTCCAAAAAAAGTAGACAACACCCGGCAATTTATTCCAGGGTGACAGTCATACCTGTTAGTCGGTGTTGCCTACTATGGCACAAGAAGCATGTGAGTGTGACAACACGCGTTGCAGAAGCACACACACGTATAAGTGACAAGCATTGTGATAATCAGGTGTGCGAAAAGAATACACCAACATATATTTTTATTGAGGGTGCATAATTAATCTGTCGGTATTCAATCTATATAAGTACATATTCATTGTATTGTGCTTGAGATTAGAACTTTGGATATGGGAGCCTGTTGTATATTAGTGAAGCCAATACGGAATTAAATGATCAGCAAGTGCGAATCAAAAATCACGGCATTTCCGGTAAATTTTCTCTTAGGATCATCTTTGACCAAATTATCAGCATTTGATGTACGTATAGTGTTTTAAACCTTTATGTCTCATTTGGAACATTTAAAGGTGAACGAGAGATTTAAAATAACAGGTGTCCCTTTCTAAAAATGTGATATAGTCTCTGGATGTTTGACTGATTAAAAGTTTCCCATATAAATACAAATATCCACCCATTCTGAAGGATTAAGTGAGATATTTAGTTTCTTGGGACAATTAAAATTGTGAAATTTCTAAATTCGTATAGGAGCAAATATCAAAATTCAGGATATTTTATATTGAAATAAAGCAAATCAGAAATCACTTTTGTTTCTCTCTCTTTTAAGACATTTCTGTATGTATTAATACAAGGTAAGAAATCTATTTGAGTGTCTTACTCTATATGAATTATTTACTATGTTATTTGACACAATATTTGGGTTGCCTCCAAAATCTCTCGTTGCACCTTAAATATGCTTCATTTTATCTGGACTTTTTTGGTCCTTAGAGATTAGTGTATGGGGGATGTAGGCATAGCCAACACAAGGGTTATTTTTTACATTTAGGCGTATGTAAGCAAAGCCGGAAATGGATTTTTCTACACACTCACCAACCCCCTCCACAAAATATGGACGGCCAGGCATTACCGCGTGTACGCTCTGCCCTGTTCCAGGCATGACTTCACTGCCGCGGTTGCTCTGCAAACCCCAACAGATAAAACACACCCGTGTCGTAGCCCTCACGTACTCTTGCGCCGTGGTCTCTACCCCGTTCCCCCTCTTACCGTGCGACCTCCGTGATTTTTTCTCAGTCCGAAGGGGTTAGCGTTTAAATACAATTCCAAGCCTACTTTTCAGACCAAACCCGCATCTTATTAACAAGAATCTTGCCAGAAATGATGTGCCAGATAAATATTCTTGACATGCAAGCTATTTAGCACAAAAACGCTGACCATTTTATATAAGGGGTAAATCAACATGCTGGGTAAATAAGCAGAGTGTAGATTGCAAAGCCCCGTAGTGTGTGGTTCATGTGCAGCGTCCATGTACAGCGCTTTTCTCCAACCCGAATTCCAAGATGTTCCAGACTCAAATCATTTATTAACAAGAATCTTGGCAATGAAATGATGTGCCCTGAAATATTCTTGAAATGAAGTATTTAGCACAAACCCCACTGACACCATTGTTTACAATACCCAATATGAGTTCGGTCGACCCCCCTGCATCCCGGACCGGGCAATTGAGCTAAACCCCGTGCAGCCTCTGCGAAAATACGGACACCTCAGTACTCAAGATTGCAAAATCTCTACACGAAAATTTGGTCCGTGCTATTTTGTCTAAACTGCTCTGATTTGTACTCAAACTAATTAACAAAAGTTGTTTAATTACCAATTTCAAAATGTTATCGGCGCGTCCGGCAAAAACGGTCATAGTTATGGTCATTGGCATTAATTTGATACCTATGTTTCTTGCTGGAGGCTCAATCAAACTTTAATATCATGAGATTCGGTCCCAGTATTCGGCCACCGGGGGGGGGGGGGGCGGGGGGGGGGGCCCTGTACCCCGCGTTCTCCTCCCCAAACACAATCTACCCCTACGTCTTCATCAGAATTTCTCTGAGCGCTCAACACTACACAAAGCACTTCAACGCGCTCATCGGCACCATTCCACATGTCAACATTCCTCATAATCCATTTCATTATTGTACCCCAAAATGTACGCGAAAAAGACACCTTGTAACAGATTTAAATACCGCGGTGTCAGCTTCTGCACCTATCACCCCGTAGCCCCACCGTTCACTGCCAGTGCTGGACATTAACCGGAAGTGCCGTGAAGTAAACAGGATGACGTCACGGCATAAGGCCTCCCAATGTATGAAGCTCTCCGCCGTTTTCTGAAGTGCCTTCTAATGACCAATTAATTGGCCTCAATTAAAAAATTTTGAAGGCTGATAAAGTTTGAAATTTTGTACTACTTTGGCTTCTATATACATGTGCACAGAATGTAAAAATAAATAAATAAGATGGTTCTAAATAGATGTCACTGCCCCCATTTAAGTATTCATCACACTTCACACTTTGAAACAAAAAACATGTAGGAAATAGAAAACAACAAAGACCCCGTTAACATATACACAGGGCCCGTAGTCAGGATTTTCTGGGGTGGGACTTTTCCAAAAGTGAGACCTTTTTCCCACAAAAGGGACTTTTTACACAATAGAGGGTAGACCTATGGCACCCAAATATGCCCTTTTTACAAAAAAAAGCCTAAAAACAAATATTTTTTTCCTAGCTCGGTTCGCTCGCACAATCATTTTGCGTACCTTTGGAATTTTGGAGAGCATTTGGGTGGTACATCGCCACTCCCGCACACCCTGGCTACGGCCCTGAAATCTACGGTGAATTCCTTCCTCATACATTTTGTCCAAGTTTTACCCCTAACCTCTTGTCATGTTATTTTGCTCCAGATTTCAAGGTTCCCACAACCCGAAGAGTTAGATCACATAGTCGGTCGAGACAGATTGCCCAAGTATCAGACCGGGGCCCACAGACATACCCTACACCGAATGCAGATCTCCACTTTGAACATTTAAATATGCTTCATTTTATCTCGGACTTTTTTTGCACTTAGAGGATATTGTTGTACATACATACACAAGGTATTTTTTACATTTAGCGCTTTATTAACAAAGCGAAATGGATTTTTCTAACCTCACCCACCCCCTCAAAAATACTTTTTTTTTTTTTTTTTTTTTTTTTTTTTTTTTTTTTTTTTTTTTTTTTTTTTTTTTTTTTTTTTTTTTTTTTTTTTTTTTTTTTTTTTTTTTTTTTTTTTTTTTTTTTTTTCTCAGTCCGAAGGGGTTGTTAAATTACAATTCCTAGCTTTTCAGACCAAATCATTTATTAACAAGAATCTTGGCCATGAAATCATGTGCAGAAATATTCTTGAAATGAAAGTATTAGCACAAACGCTGACCATTTATATCAGGGTAAATCCCCATTCTGGGTCCATAAGCAGCGTGTCGATTGCAAGCCACGTCGTGTGTGGTTCATGTTATCAGCTCATGTCAGCGCTTCTACGAATTCCAAGCTTTTCAGATCAAATCATTTATTAACAAGAATCTTGGCAATGAAATGATGTGCATAAATATTCTTGAAATGAAAGTATTAGCACAAACACTGACAATTAAATACCCAATATGAGTTCGGTCGACTGCAATCCGGACCGGCAATTGAGCTAAACCCCGTGGCAGCCTCGCGAAAATACGCGACACTCAGTCTCAGATTTGCAAAATTCTACACGAAAATTCTCGTGCTATTTTGTCTAAACTGCTCTGATTTTTGTACTAAATAATTTAACAAAGGTTTTAATTACCAATTCAAATGTTCTCGGCGTCCGGCAAAACGGTCATAGTTATTTTCCTTGGCATTATTTGCTACTCTGTTTCTTGCTGGAGGCTCAAACATAATATCATGAGCTTCGGTCCCAGCTATTCGGCCAGGCCTGTACCTCGCGTTCTCCTTCCCCAAAATCTACCCCTACGTCTTCATCAGAATTCTACTCTGAGCTTCCACACTACAAAAGCACTTCAAGCCGCTCATCGGCCATCTCCATTTCAAATTCCTCATAATCCATTTCCATTATTTGTAAAAATGTACGAAAAAGACACCTTGTAGATTTAAATACCGCGGTAGTCAGCTTCTGCACCTATCACCGTATGCAGTGCTGGCAACCGGAAGTGCCCTGGAGTAAACAGGATGACGTCACGCATAAGGCCTCCCAATGTATGAAGCTCTCCGCCCGTTTTCTGAAGTGCCTTCTTATGACCAATTAATATGGCTCAATTAAAAATGTTGAAGTGCTGATAAAGTTAAATTTTTGTCTACTTTGCTTCTATATACATGTTAAGAATGTAAAAATAAATAAATAAGACTGGTTCTAAAAGATGTCCTGCCCCCTTTAAGTATTCATCCTTCACACTTTGAAAAAAAAACATGTAGAAATAACAAGAGTTAACATATACCAGGCCCGTAGTCAGGATTTTTTCTGGGGGTGGGGACTTTTTCCAAAAGTGGACCTTTTTCCCAAAAATGTGGACTTTTTCACAATAGAGGGTAGACCTTTTTGCCCAAATATTGCCCTTTTTTTACCAAAAAAGCCAAAACAACTATTTTTTCCTAGCTCGCTTCGCTCGCACACATCATTTTTGCGGACCTTTTTGGAATTTTGGAGATTTGGGTGGGTACATCGCACCTCCCGCACCCCCTGGCTACGGCCCTGACATCTACGGTGAATTCCTTCCTCATACATTTTGTCCACGTTTTATAACATTGTCATGTATTTTTGCTCCGATTTCCAGGTTCACAAAGAGTTAGATCACATAGTCGGTCGAGACAGATTGCCCAAGTTATCAGACCGGCAAGACCTACCCTACACCGATGCAGTCATCCACGAAGTGTCCAGATTAGGTACCGTTTCACCACTTGCAGTTCCTCATTACTCGTCGTCTGTACCAAAATACGAGGATATGACATCCCAAAAGAAACTGTGATACTTTTCAATCTTTGGGCATGGCATAATGATTCTGAGATATGGAAAGATCCTGCGGTCTTTAAACCAGAACGCTTCTTGGATGCTGAAGGGGTCCTGCAAAAGACTGACAATATTATACCATTTAGTGCTGGTAGGTCGGTTTTATAATTGATAATTAAGAGTACTCTCAATTTCAGCAGATTTTTCGCTGATCATTGTAAACCATTGCATTTGTGATTCTTTCTTTGAAGGACGGGAAGATTTTTCTGAGGATACGAATTTACATTCCCTATTGGTCGACTTTGTATACGCCCACCTCACTCTACAAACGTTGTCGAATGGTTTAAAAACAAGTTAAAAAGAAAACCAAAAACTATGCTTGGAACTTGCCTGCTATCGTAATCATCCCCATAGATAAAGCATGCTTTGATTTTTCTGGTGGTCGTGCATCGTTATTAAACTCACGACAGCGGAATTCACTTCAGGTGCGATCCAATACTTGGTAAGTCATTTTCAATATGCAACAAACCGGTTCTAAAAAATTGGAGGACGCTTCCTTCTGGAAATGTCTCAGTGTCGTCAAATTTCAGAACTGCAAACAAATGAAACTATCAAACCATTTTAGTGTCGGTACCAGAATACAAGGATATGACATCCCCAAAGAAAGTGTGATAATTTTCAATTTGAGGCGTGGGAAGATCCTAAATTAAGAGCGTGGGTTGGGCCTTTTTTTTTTTAAAGTAAAATGTAGAATAGCAGAATATCAAAATCATTTTTTTTTCAAATTCAGATCTTTTTTGGAAAATATTGAAAATATCAACCTTAGCGGTTATCATGATATTTCAATCAAATAGGGCCTACTAAACAACCACGAGTGTTTTACATTTATGATAAGAAAATTAATGCTGAAACATGTGCTGATATTGATTAACCTGCTTCCGTTTATTTTTACATTACAGGACGGCGGCAGTGTATCGGTGAACAACTTGCAGGAAAAGAAATGTTCATCTTTTTCGCTCACCTGATGCATCGATTTACTTTCAAGAAGGCAAATGATAATGATGTCTTGAATTTCACCGGAATGGTTGGTATTACCAACGCTCCATTCCCCTATGAAATACGGGCACTTTTGCGCGAATGAAATAATATGACGCTCTTGTTATAAGAGGTCTATCAAGAGATCAGCCTTCTGCAAAAAAAAAACAGATGGCGGGCAGAAAGAACGCACTGATGTTAAATACATGTCAACATTTCAAATACAAACCATTGAAATTAAAATACAAACCATTAACAGCAACTGTAATATTGTAAATCTCGTTTTCATTTAATAGAGTCCCTCTTTTTGCAGGAATTACAATAAACTGACATTCGACAATGCAGAAATTAAATTCTAAACGATGTAATCCTGTACACGGAATTTATAAAGGCTATAATATATCGAAGCCGGGTGTCTGGGACATTGGGCTCATTAACCGCTTCTGTTCGTAGTTGCCTTATGTAGAACTATGGTTTTTCAGTATGCGACTGAATGATCGACTTTGTCCTGAACGCATTTCAACTGAACGTCTTTTTGACTTATTGACTTTCTAACTTGTAATTAGTATTCTAATCTTTTTCCGTGGCGATGACCAGCGCATGATAGTGTTGAAAGAAACCCCATGTCCACTTGGCTAGACCGAACCGTCAACCTCCGCATTACTATATAGCACGGCGTCTCTTGCCAACTGAGCTAACAAGCCAGGGTTGGTAAAATATCTTGAAAAAAAACCAAACCTAAAAAATAAAAAAGTAATGTTTTTTTAAAATTTGCTCATAAATTTTTGGAGAACCAACATTCAAATTGGTTTAAAGCATTTTGTTAAATGTTGTAATTGCTGGATATCCTCACGTTCACTTTCTCCTTTCATATGTTTTTTCTCATGAAGAAAACTTATATATTTTCCTGGACGATGTAGATAATTATTGTACTGTAAAGTAGAGTATTATGTCTTTTAATCGCTCTGATTTTAAAAGAAAGATACACCATATTTTTGTCGATTTTGCTTTTCTACTATTATCACAAAGAAAGGAATCCTATATTCAGGATTCCTATCCAATCCAACGAAAAAATGTTGGGCCTTCTTGAACTTCGATATTGAATGTCCAGATGTTTCTCATCACTTATTGTGAAATAAAGCGTTTCAAAGGACATTGTTCAATTTAAAAACCAAAATCACGGAGTTGCACCTAAACCCCTTCCTCTTAAGGCAAGAGTCGTTGATACTCTTAGCTGCTCTCCCCATGTCTCATTGGGCAATACCATATTTGCGTGGTTCTAAACCATGAACGTCAAACGCGAACGCCTATTCTCAAACCCTGACAATTCAAAATCACTCTCCTGTGACAAGATTTTCAATAGACATCGGTCGCCTTAAGATGTTTATGGTTTTTCGAACCACTCGCTATTAGTTTCTTGGAAACGTTTATTCAAGACAAGTGTTTGAAATTATAGTAATTTTATCAATTTTGAAAGAGACTTTTAAACGCATCAACCAGTAAATTGCTCCAATATTGCTACCAGGTGGGAGTTTCTGTCATAGGTGTGAGGTGAATTGGTCTGGTCTTGGGTATCTTGCCAGGCAGGTGTTCCTTGTTCTGTATAGATGTTGAGGCAGAGCTGTGAGATTTTAGCAGCGTGTCGACATAAAGGTCTACGAGAGCGCAGTCTCTGTCCTGCCGAGCTAGCTGGTGTGATTCTTTGGACAGTGTTAAGGGGGGGATGCATCAGGCGCTTGTTGTCAACAGAGCCTTGTTCACCAGTTTTATGTGTGTGGTGTTCTCTCCACACCACTGGCAGGTGCAATGCCTGAAAGCACCGGTAGAAACTCCAGATGGAGTGGGACAAGGCAGCCAGTAATGGGTTTTTTTCTCATCATGGTTCTCGTTGAGTACTGGGGAGGCATACTCGTGGCGCTGTAGACCAGAGTCAGGGCGGCGGTGCGTAGGGTGGATGTGGCTAGCACCTCTGTAAATCCAGCAAGGCGGCACATGAGGTTATACCTCGAAGACACCTTTGTACATACTGACTCGAGATAAGTAAACTGCCGATCAAGCTTTACTCCCAGATATGTGTATTGATTGTATGGCAGAGGCGCTCCATTGAGGTTGATTTGAAGCTGGCGATGAGCCTCTACCCTCTTTGGTGTTAAGATGGAAGGCAGTAGCAGTGGACTTGGCTTCACTCAGCTTTAGTCTCCAGGTCTTGAGATATGCTGCAAGTAGGGCCATATCTGACGTAAGTGTACTTTCTATTTCAATTCAGCTTCTGCCCTAGTGAAGAAGAGCGAGATCGTTGGCGTAGCCATACTGTCTAGATATTGTTTGAGGTAAATCACTGATATACAAGTTGAACAGCATGGGAGCCAGTACTGATGTGGGACTCCGTTCCTCAGACGACGCAGTCGACTGCTCTGCCCATCACTGATCTTAAGGACAAAGCTACGGTTTGCAAGCATGTTACATATGAAATGTACAAGGTGACGATCCGGGATGATCCTGAGAAGCTTGAGTGTCAGGCCCTGGTGCCACACGCTGTCATATGCTGCAATATGGTCCACCAAGATGGCGCCTGCTTTACGACGCTTTTCAAAGCTCTCAATATCATTTGCGAGTTTTAGAATCTGATGGACAGTACTCCGGCCACGACGAAATCCTGCTTGTTCATCAGGCAGATGGGATTCGACGACTGGCTCCAGCCAGGCCAGGATCACCTCTCAAGGAGTTTGAAGGGGTTTGGTAAATTTTCTAGTCAAAAGTAGATAATTTTCTGATATCATCTGAGCAGTGTTTTACTTCAACTCAGTGACTACCACTGTGCTTAAATTGAATTCACCTAATATGTAAGCAGTTGACCAGACATTAAAGTGTCTGACACTCCAATTTAATGTCCTATTGTTATGATGCATACTCCAATATAAAATAACAAAGCGTAGCATTGCCCTCAAACCTTACCGCACACTTCTAAAACCCGTCAGAAGCGTTCCATATCAGTCAGCAATCTACTAGAAACGCTGCATGTGTGTACAATATTGGTTTTTGTTTTTTATTCCTTTAAGTTGCAATGATACCTTCCTATCCCAGACTTTCACCAAGAAAATACACCCAACGGCAACATAATGTTGTGCAAAAGGACATACGTACAATTTACCTTTTCTTTTATTCATATTGCGCATTTTAAAGCTAAGTTTCAAAACACACATGTACAACACAGATTTCCGCGTTTGTGATTGGTTAAGAGCCGCGACACCCGGCAAAATCCTAGTGTTTACTCATGAAAATCCATGAGTGAACGCCTAAATTTAATATTGCGATTTTTACCGCTGTAGGGATTTATATAAATAAGTATTCACAATTGCAACCATTTCTCTACCGTTTTATTTTGGCTTGGCCGATGCATCGCCGACCAAATGGCAAAATAACACGCTCATTGGAAATGATTTTTATTGAAAATATGAAAGTTGACCCAGTTTCAATTTGTTTACAATTCATCCGTTATATTTAAGTGAGCAACGTCATGTTTCTGATTGA
Source organism: Ophioderma brevispina (assembly GCA_023653785.1). Taxonomy (NCBI): domain Eukaryota; kingdom Metazoa; phylum Echinodermata; class Ophiuroidea; order Amphilepidida; family Ophiodermatidae; genus Ophioderma; species Ophioderma brevispina. Next base: position 27,442 of record JAMKCH010004353.1, on the reverse strand, counting down.
ATCTGTGACCTTTTTTCACATGCACGGCGTCAGGCTTTGACTGTGAGAAAAAAATCCTTACCAACAAAAGATACATTTCAGTATCTTGAGATTCAAGATAAGACACTTGCTTCTTAGTGCCGTATTGTTTAATAAGCAGTTCTCATTTTTATACCACACTACCTAATTTGCCTAGTAAAACTATATTACATTCAGCACCCAAGGCAACAATTATCTATAGACCCTTTGCAATACTACGTCACACTGTGAGAAAATCTTCCCTGCACCTGAGTGCAAATACTAAAAACGTAAACGGACACCTGTATTTTGCAGGTGAATGTATTGTGGTACTGGAATGTGAATGTTTTGCGCTACAGCATTGCCGTCTTTATCAAAGGGTTTATACATCAGGCACAAACACCATCTTAAAAGTAACGTTGGTCATGTTTGAAGATAAGAACATGACTATCATGTCATCGTTATGAAATACAAAAGCTCTTTAAAGCTAGTGACTTGTCTCTTGGTTGTCCGTAGTTAATACTGGAAATCTGTCCGTCGTACAAACCCCGCAGCTTACAAAACATCGAGATAAAATGAGCTTCAATGCTGCCCGACGAAAACTCGTATTGGTAACCATTAATGTGATCACATCTAGACCACTTCCTGACAAAGCGGACCAATAGCAGAAGAAGTAAACGTACATAGGAGCGTCCTGCTGCGAAAGGTAAACGGAGAGAGAGTGTACTATTATGGGAACCCAAGATACGATGAAAGTCAGAGTGAATCCAAAAAACATGCGTACAGCTTTGGCGTCTCTCATAGGTCTTCGGCCAAAGCCTTCGGCACCGCTTCCTGTTACCGTATCGTGGATTTTGTTGAGCTGAGCGCGGGTAATGCAAAACAATCTCGTGTAGACAAATACAGTGATGAAAAGACCAGCTATAACTAGCACTGCTCCGGAGACAACAGACGAAGTGCTAGATGCTGTGGCATTGTTCGTACTTACACTTATACAAATACCCATTCCTGGAACAAACATTATAGTTTTATTCTTTGGTAGAGGTTTTAATGCCGGAATAAATCCAATAATAAAAACGGTTATGAGAAGCCCCAAAAGACGCTTTCTTGTGACGATAAGATGATAGCGAAGGGGCTTGCTTATTGCAATGTACCTATCAATACTTATTAGGAGCAAAGATGCTATGCTTACAACCAATAAAGCCCTGAGCAACAGGGGTTCCATTTTACAAATGATTTCTCCGTACGGCCACGTTCTTGTAATAGTAGGAAATATACTCAGGGAAACCAAGAATCCAACTGCTAAATCCGAGGTTGACAGAATTATTAACAACATTCGATTGTTATCTGGAATAGTATGCAGGCGAGGTAGAACCATCAAACATACGATATTTCCAATAATATCAAGCATTGCAATGAAAGTGATAACCGTTGCACGCAAGAACATCCAAGTAGATTCCTCTTCCCAAGACGATCCCGAATGATTCATGTTCTTCGGCTTTTCTTCCTTTGCATTTCCTTGAATTTTTATTCTTCCAGATAAACAAAACCCCAACCGCCTTCCAGTATGTTGTGATAAATATAACAAACTGCATACAATGAAGTACGAATGCATTCCCTACAGCTTTTCCATTATTGGAAAGCAACTTTATTGGGTGAAACACGTCAATACAAACTTTTTATTGGTTTATTTCCACGCGAGTAGCGCGCTTTATTAACTCGCTGCAAGCACTTAATAGAAAAAGATTAATCATTTGTATTATACTTGAACATAACTCAATTTTATATACCTTGCTGGTTGTTTGCTGTATACAGTGCGTTTTACATTATAAGGGTACATAAATGCAAAGACTTGAGTATTGCCTTTTTCAATCTCATTTTGGAAAAAAAGGCTATAGAATTATGAAGCGTATTCTAAAGATAATGCGGTGGTTCTTCAAGCAGGTCAATTCGCATTAATAAGTTTGTTAGCTATACAACCTATCTCCCAATATTGGTAAACATTTTTGTTATCAAAATTTCAAACACTACTTAAAACCTATACGATTTTGAAAAGTAAAGACTATTCTTTTTAATCGTTTAATTTAATCTGTTTTGCTTTTATCAATCCAGAGACAAAGTCAATTGACTGCAATCACCCCGTTGTGCGTCGCTTTTCTGTAGAAGCTGGCGTGAGGCAAACATATTTCATATTCAATCTTAAGAGCATGTGTTAAAAGGTAACCGTGTATGATAATAGGAATTTTTAAACCAAAGTGACACATCCTATCTTACTGCAGCCAATATGATCAATCAATTATATCTTTGTATTAATATCTTTATATTAATTAATAATGAGATTTATATAGCGCCTTTTACACAAGTAGACAAAGCGCTGTTGCCTATTATTATTACGCTGCCTTCAGGAAATCGTCACAATCATTTCGCTTCATCTTGGCCGGCAGCTGACCAAGCGCACAACCCTTTCAGCACTTAAGATCTTCCATCAGCACTTAATATCCCCCATAGCATTCCCCATAATATTCCCCATAAAATAAAATAACTGCATTTATATTAAATCATATGACAGCCAGCTTTGTCTTTAATCTTCGAGACCATATGATGTCTTTGCAAATTTATTATAAACTAGGTTTGCCACTGCTCCATTTCTTGAGATAGTCTTGTAAATATTGAATTGACTGTCCTTGACCATGGATACATCATTTTTGTATGTCTGCCTATTACATTTATGCTACAATCATGAAAAGCAATGCGTTTTTGACAAAGTAGCAAAGTCATCGAAATAAAATTATATACATGCGTTTACCCTTAAATGTTGTATTTACTCATGTTAACGACTACACAACGTATTGCTTAGAGCATTAGTTGAAGTGTTATCATGCCAACTAATTGACTTGAAGGCATCCCTGACTAACCAATGTTGAGCGTAATTACGTTGTCCCTTGCCGATGGAACTATTTTGATAATCATCAGAACTTTGAATGTGGGAGTGTGGGAACGTATTTAAATTCAAACCAGGACATAACCAGGTCATTCCACTGAGCCCCTGACTGTAAGTAGCTTGTTTCTGACAAGACTGGACCAGCATGTGGTCATTTGGTCCAGGAACTTTAAGATCCGTGAAGCCAAAAGGTGGAAATAAATAAGCCATAGCTGATTTTGTTTTTCAGGATAGTTTTCTAATGTTGTAAGGAGCAACATATCAAAAGACTCCAAGTCTTGTGCTAAATTAAAGGCTGACTCAGAGATTTTGAAATATAATTTTTCTGATGTAGTAATTAAAAATAGCCATCTAGAACTAAAAGATAGTCACATAAAATATTTAATTCCAAAGTTAGAGATGAATCGAATTTTTCGTTTTCATGTAGAAAACATTTATGCACAGTATAACAGTGCCATAGGATACCGTGTATAACGAAAATACCGGATCCGGAATTTTAATTTCACTTTGGGATTTCTATATGAAGGACTTCGATTTGAGCTTAGTAATTTCACACAGTGATTAGTATATGGACAAGCATTATGTATATGCAAAAAACATGATTTGTTTGAAAATTGAGTGCGCCCTCATCGGGAAATCTCTGGGTCAACCTTTAAGGGGTAAGGTTTATACAGGGGTAAAAATGTAAAATAATTCAATTGAGCTAAACCATTGACTCTTGTATTCTTATAGTCTTATTGATAAGAAAATGTATAGTTGCCTAACTTTTGACCTTAAGGTTTAGGAATACAGGCCAACAAATGTTCACGGTCATCGTGGGTGAAATTTTCCAAACAGTCCGGTTTTAATCAAACTAATTCCAATTACTTGAACATAATGTACGGTCATATTATAGCAAAAAAAATCATTCACTCCATCTGCATCTGTTTAATATAATATTGATCTTATAGGGCAACAACTGTGTCCTTCCATAGAAGAACCTGTAGTAATCTGTCATAATGAGCCTATTACAATGCAAGAAAATTACTTGAACTGTTTAAATATGTATTTTCTGCTAGTACACAATCAAACGAACACATGGACATACTTTTGAAAAGAATCGGAGCATTCTAAACCTTTGCCCCCAGTAAGACCATGAACCGTTATTTTCATATAGTTGATTGACCATAAATCGTAGATAGGGCAAACTATACTTTTTAATCCTTATGACATAACACAAATGATGGTATACCTTTGAACACCAATGGAACATTTTAAAATTTGGCACCCTGTACAAACTTACTCAATTATTCCTCAATTAGCACAAGGGGGACTGTTGGGACTTTTGATATGTTGCTTCGCACAAGATTACGAAACTATCTTGAAAAATTGAGCTATGGTTTATTTATTTCCGGGTGTTTTTCTAGGTATCTTAAGTTTAATTAGTCACCCTCATCCATCCCACTTCTTGAATTCTTTGTTCTTATACACGTCTAACTTATGCGAAGAAACATGATAGTTCTTGAATGCATTTGGTTCACTAACATCCTTACATTGGAAATATATACCTCCAATGTCTTTCAACACAAACTATTGACACGTACATTTCTGTAATTATAACAAATGCCACAAACATCAAGCCACCAGAAATATCTACCTCACGCTTAACTGCACTTCAATGTCATGTAAAGATTATTGGAATTTATTGAAAAAATAATATATATCTACTTGTTTTGAAAATCCATTTATGTAAAAATTACCACGAGATAGTGATTTCCTAGTCAAATCGTTTCTAGATTTCGTATTTCGTGATTGGCTTAAATTTGGCCATATGATTATGCATTTGGTTAACAATTTTCAATTATTGTTTACGAATTCGCGTGTCTAGGTGCTGAACAAGGGTTTTCCATTTCAGGGCATAGTAGCATGGTTGCTTCGGACCTTAGCAGGATATGCAATCGATTGCACGCAACAATGATTAGATTTCATCTGAAATGGTGATGACCATCAAAAAGATCCTGAGTGGATGAACGAAACTTACAAAAAACGTTATATGACTTGGTTGCAAATGTTATTATATGCCTAACAATCAAGTCATGAAGTAAATTTGTAGTTTTTTTTCTTTGCCTTGCATATCAGAAAATTTATATTCCCTAAATATTTCTATCATAATATTTCCTTTTAAAAATACACTCAGTTACAAGATGTTAAGTACGAAATATTCCCACATAAACCGTGGATCTGACCATTATACAAAATATAGTAGAACTTCGGCCTTTAACGAAAAGAAGTTATATTTTAATTCCATTTACCGTGAGACAATCTGATGTGTTCATTTCACCAGCTAAAAAAAACAAGCAGGAATGGCTCTATTACCTTACCTACACCAAAGACAATGAGGCCAACATTTTAATGGTATTTGTGTGCAATTTTCGTGAACTGACCGTTCGTTTGTTTCCCGTAACTTAATTAATTAATATGAAGAAAATGCTGTGATTTTGAAAAATATAAAAAAAATAAAAAAAATAAAAAAAATTATTTACCATATTTTTAAAAAAACCCCGACTTTACGCTAAAGCTGACCATTTAATTTTTTGGTCTGAAAATTAAGGAGTCGAAATTATAACATCGATCAAAACACATTCAGCTGATGCAGAATTCGAAGATGGTGTTAACGATGTACATAAAATCAACGTTGATATTTTTTCATTCGGCCGAACCTATTGCCCATCGATGATTTAGAGATTACACACCTACTGTTTTCTTTCGGTTAGTTGTGCACAGCTCAGCTTCTCATTTTCCCCAATTTTGTATTTGCCGGCGAATGTTGAAGTATGTACTACAGTTGGCACAAAAAGTTCTCGACATGTTTTTCCGATCAGTATTTTGCCAAAGTCTGATCATTTGAAAGTTTTCGAAATATACACTTTGTTGCTTACTCTAGCCTCTTTTATATGTGTTAACACTGCCGTGAAAAAACCTGCAAAATGAGGTAGAATGCCCAAAAGACGCCAAAAACCCTAACCAAAAGTTGACACTTTTGGGTTTCAGTGATCACTGTGTAGTACAACGCAAGAATCCGGAATTCCGGATGTTGATTTTAACCAAAGAGGGTTTCCGATGAATGAGCGAGAAAGCCTACTTCCAACATTGATTATGGTCCGCGTGTTCGTGTCGCAGTACACTGCAATGCCCATTGAAAAATCCAGTGGTGGGGGTTTGCCTCTTTTGGGCGTTCTATCTCAGCCATTTCTAAACGCTTGTTACAAGCAAGAAAGAGAAAGACATGGGCAACAAAATGTATATTTTGAAAACTTTCGGACTTTGGCACAGTACTGATCGAAAAACATGCCGAGATACTTTTTTGTGACAACTGTATATGCCGAAACGGGGAGGCCTATTCCCTGTTCAAAGTCAGTGGCCGTAGTAAGCCCAAATGGCCCACTACTGCTACCATTTCGTTATTTTCCACGTTGCCTGATACACAATTACATATCATGGATAATTCTAATAGGATACTTATGAATAGTGCAAGAAAATTAAATAAAATAATGGCTTGACCGCATAATAATTGCAACAGAAACAATTTTGGTGTTGTTATACTTAGAAATGATGAGAGAATAACATATCAAAAGTGTAGAAGTATAATAGCGGGGAACATGAATTTGCGGGGGGGGGGGCAAGTTTTGTACGGGGGAAAATGTAAACTAGGTATAGTTGTACAGAAATCTATACCGACATTTTGGCAATGCCTAAGGATTAAAAAAGGTTATAGTTTGTCCCATCTGTGGGTTATAGTTAATAGTTATAGAGCAATAAAGGTTCAAGGTCATCCTGGGTGAAATTTTCGGAATGCTCCGATTCTTTTCAAAATAGTCCCAAATTCTTCATATAGTCCCAAAGGACCAGGGAATATAATACTTGCACTCATTTCACCATTGGTCATGTAATTAGAAGTCAAATTGTAATAATGGTCTACATATTAATGCTTACCATCTAATTTACATACTAAAATATAAAATACGGGGCAGATATGCATTTTCTGTTACAGAATATGACCAGACAAACTATTTGAGACTAGTTTCGTCAAAATCGGGGCACTCTGAAAGAATTACCCCAGGATGACCTTGAAACAATTGTCGTAGATATGGCAAACTATACCTTTTTTAATCCTCGTGACCACATGAGTAAGGTGGTGTAGGTTGTGGTGTAGGTTTCAAAACAATTAGACCTGTTTTACTTTTGACCCCTGTACAAAATTTACCCAATATGTTTTAACCTGTTCCCCATTGTTTTCTAGACTTTTGACACATTACTCTGTGACAATTTGGAAGTATGATAACACAAAAAATTCTGTTGCAATTTTTTAGGTCAAAAAACAATTTCCTTGCACTAGAATGTCTTATGTCAAACGAATAACTTAAATGCGGATTCGCCAATTTTCCTACAATACATAAAGAGAGCTGCATGGGTTCCTACATTGGCGAGACGTCATCTATTCACACTACGTTACATTATGGAGAATACAAAGTCGGTGAATTCTAACCCCATTTTCATAAACTACTACTAGTAATATTACTACTATTACTACTACTGTTGCTGATGCTGCTGATATTACTGCTACTGTTAATACTGGATTTGCTGATGCTGTTGTTCGTCTTACTTCTGCTATGGTACTGTATTGCTACTAATTCCCCAAAATCAGCACGCGCAATGAGTTTGTAGCATGCAAGCTAATAAAATTTTAGTTTACATGCTTACCATTTTAAAAATCTAGGTCACCAGTTTTATTCGACAATTTCCTTTTGAATGGCTGTTCCTGCAGCTGGTTTACCTGCACAAAGCACTTTAAATTGAGAGATTTCTCATCTCTAACATCGAATTATACTCAGCGATGAGTTCCATTATCGAAAAATTACGACAAATCGCGCTATCTTAGATTTATGCGTTTTAAAATTACGTTATTTACGTTTGCAGTAATGCAAAATTCTGTCCATAATCGTGAGCTTTCCATGTACATATCTACAAAAATGATCAAATCCCTGTATATGATGCAATCTTTAGGAATACACTTCGTTATTACTTTTGTTGATCATATTTCAAACGACATTATCGTATTGCTGTGATCCTTGAACATTTAAAGTCGAGCTGGATTATTTTGAGAATTACCAATAAACGTAGTTTCATACTGACCACACGCCCCTCGTAACCAGAAATTACAGGGTAAATGTATAAGAACTATAATGCTAATCGTGCCATGCATCTTCAAATGGGCAATTGTAGCCCCTTAAGGGCACTATCAGTGATCTGCCCGAAAGAGTATATAGGATAAGTCTGTAGAAATTTCATTAGTTATTTTTTCTAACTGAAAAACTGATAGAAAAGGAAGGAAACAGTGGTATTCAAAGATACGAACCTCCATTCAACTACGTGTTGTAGTAAGTGTCCGTGCGGACAGTAATGACTAAAATATCAGATTTTGTCCTTATTAGGCTGCTTTGGTCATGTAACTTGTAGGGTATGTTAGGACACTTATACTTGTTACAGAGAGATGCAAAAATCTGATTTTTGATGATTTTTTCGATTTTCTGATTTAGCCAATCACTGATAGTGCCTTTAACCGAGCCTGCAAGGTGTTGACTTACATTCACAACTAGGTTTAAATGGCAAGCACGATGCGTGTGCTTGAACTTGGAACTATCGAACGAAAGAAGTTCGATTTCATGGATCGCGTATGGCATCTAAAGCAGCCTAACTGCCATGTTTTGCACACTGGCCTGGTAAACCATATTCTCGATTGGCAAGATGTTGGGACATGCTATTCTTCACGCAATATTTGATCAATATGACAATTTATCATTCAGTAGACATGAATACTGTAATTTTATTGGATGATAGCCCTTTGAGATATTTTCGTATTACTCAATTTGAAATTGCTTTTGAGTTATATATCTCGTTTTACTCAGTGCTTATACCAGCCTGACCAAAGCTAACTCTTTGAACTTCCATTGGTATGCAACGTGTAGTACCAGCGTGCATTGTAGTGTCTGTGCAAAAGCCTGTAATAACGTCCCCTGGCCAAATACCGATTCTCCGGGTCTAGGTGGAACTTCCACGGAATTTCGCTACTCGCACAATGGCGGCAGATTCAACGAAATTTACCGTCAACAGCAGACGACTTTCGGGTCGATTTGTGTTGCATTCACGCGAGGAAATTGAGAAGAAAAAGTCAGAATCAATTACAGCAAATACTAAGCGTGTAAATGAAAAGGCTGGTTGCATGTTCCGTGCTTACTTGTTGCAGTGTGAGGAGGGACGCGGCAGAATCGACTTTGAGAATTTTACGGAGGCAGAACTAAATGCAGCTCTCGAAGGCTAAGTGCACGCAACATAAAGGGCGGGAAATACCGAGCCAGCTCGCTTGATAACTGTAGACATGGAGTGTGCCGTTATCTGAGATCTTCACCTTTCAACAAGTCATTCAACAATATCAGAGGGCATTTCAACAGTCCAATGAAGCATTCAAGCAGCACTTTGTGAGCTGAAAGATGAGGGTCTTGGCAATGTTAATCATCGCGCTGAAATTGTGGATGTGGATTTGAAGCTTTTGTACTCACAGTTCAATTGTGATAACCCTGTTCAACTGCAAGAGAAGGCACAATTCGACATACGTTTTTACTTTTTCAGGCGCGGTTCGGAAAACATGCATCGAATGATAAAGTCCACATTCATTCTTAAGACCAATCCTGAAACAGGTGAAAGATTTTGTATGTCAAGCTGTCGACGAACTGACAAAGAACCACCAAGGTGACTCTAGAGAAAGTCATACGGCGGTAATGCCAGAAATACCTGGGGATAGCAAACGTCCAGTTGCATCGTATTTGAAATACATCTCTCATCTTCATCCAGAATGGGAGTCTTTGTGGGAAAGACCCAAGCCTAGTATGATTTCTCATGACGGAGGACAGGAAGATCGTGTGTGGTATAGTAAGAGCCCCATTGGAAAATCTGTGTTGGGAAAATTTATGAAAGGGCTCCAAGTACATCTTATCGCAAAAATACACAACGATTCAGCATGAACAGAAGCACGAGAAAGCACCGTCAACGTGCTCCAGACCTCCAGCATCTCCTGTAGGCAGTGCAGGCCTAGGTATGCTCTCTACCAATATGACTAATGTACAGCAACAGAGTAATATCACATCATCTTTGCCTCCTACCTCTGCATTGCACACGATATCATCACAAAATTTGCTTTAACTTGGATTTTTGCTTATGAGAATACGCCTAGCAGTACAGATTTCAACCATGACTTAGATCTGAGTCCTCTTGATGTGTCTTAATTGAATTTTACGGAACTTTTACTGTGGGCACTGAATTACCTGCAGCCGTGAAGGAGAATAATTGTATATATATGGATTCGGAATGGAGCATTTTAGACAATGAAAAGGCCACGGGAAACGAGGTAAGTCAACCTTGATATTTTTTGTTTAATTCATATAGACCTAGGCAGTTAGGTCGTGTGTATTCGGTCTTAACTGAATGATTTAAAAATCGTTACCCCCTGCGGCTCTATGGTACGGCAACCAACCATAGGTATTTTTTCCGTATTGCAGAACAAACAGGCAGGCATGAGAATTTCTGCGCTTCCGCGAATTTCCGCGTTTTTCCCTTGCCTGCGTCCCAACAAAAATTTTTGATATCCCTAAATCTAAATAAAAATCTTAAAAAAAGCGTTTTATACCAGTTTCATTAGTCTTAAACGACTGGAAATCAACTATGTTGAAAGGCATTTCGTGACCTTTAACCCTGTATTCCATCAAGAAGGTAGGCGGTGCGGAAAGTGTGTAGTCGGTGTTCACAGACTCCGAAAAATATTATTAAATTAGTACGGCGCGAGAGATTAACGTTATCAGGCCCTCATAGCGAGAATGCCAAAATAAAAACTAAATCTCAAAATCTCTCCGGAAAACGATAGGGTTCTATGGAGATTTTTGCATTCAGAAGCTATCAGAAGCGATGTTTTGTTTGTTGAAATATTGTACCGTTAATTGGGTCTGAACTATAGAACTAGCTAGAAAATTGAACGTTTTTGTCGGGTACTTCGGTCGGTGCTCGCAAACACGGAAAAGTGACACGCAATCGCTACGGGGCCGCATCCTTTTCCCAAATGATTTCGGTATATTCCAGTCTGAGAATTTTCAAACGCTGGTTTCAATTTACGTTTTCAAATTTAGAAACAGGCATATACGTAATTACCGTACCGCCGTATCAAGAAGGCTAGTTTGAAGCACTCTATTGCGATGTGAATGTGTGTGTTTTGAACCGTGCCCGTAGGTATGATGTTAATGTCCAACGCAACATCTCAGGCCAAGTCTGAACAAGAATTTAATTGCTTTCAATCCAATCCATCCAGTCCTTTGAAGATCAAATAAAACTTATAAAGTTAAGATGTTGTTACGTTTTATGTGTATTGTGTGTTATAGAGTGCTAATATTGTGGGTAACCCACTTTTAATTTCTTCAAAACGGCGTTTTTTGGTTAAAATTTGGGAATGAAATGGATTTGAGGGCTTCTCAATTTCAAAACGACAATGAGAAAAATATTGGCGTTCATTGATATCAAAATCGATACTACTCCGGGTAAATCAGGGGGGGGTCCACAAAGACGATAGGGAACACGACACCTTTTAATGACACAAAGAAATATATTATTGGCGACCTTTAGATCACTATATTTAATGTCGGACATAAATGGGTATAGAATTGATCGAACAGAGATGGGTTAGAGAAGGCACAAGGTATAATAGGAACGGTCGTGTGCATCTTCTTAAGGCAGAAATTACAATCCTGTTGAGATCTTGAAAGCAAAATTTAGGTAAAAATGTAGTAATTTACCTTTCCATGTTATTAAACATGTAAATGCGGGACGATTTTTTGGTTGCAGGCCGTCTTACCTAAAGTTATGGTAAGGATAAAAAAGCCACAATGTCTGTCAAAATTCGGCAACCTTCACCGACAGTAGTGAATAGGAATTGCTCGTTAGTCTGTAGAAAGGAAATCGATTTTCCGCGCGTTTTTTTTTAAAACATGGCCAGTTAACATGCATGAGCTGAAGAGGTTGAAAATTTAATCGTTACAACTTTGTAAAATTTGTACATTTTTGCATGCCTTTTTAATTTTTTTAACCAATGTTCTTTAAAATTTAATATATTATTGCTATCATTTGAACAAAATATGAAATACGATATTTAAAGTTATAATGATTTAATTGGGCCGCTAACTTTTTATTGACCGTTGCCACTTGTGCGCAGTTAGTAATTTAGTCATTGCGTCGTTTTTTTATACAAATGACAACAATAGTTTTACGTAAATTTGATCTAGGTTATAAGAAGGAATGGTTGGTTTTGTTTTGCACGAAAGTCGTCATAAAGGAGGGCTTCATCTTAATGAATGTACACATAGGGGTGTCATTCATGTTATGAGCACTCCATATTTTTTTTTTATACAAAACCTATTGTATATCTTGGATTAGAATGGTATTAATTGGGTTACTATCCACCACCCCACCCAAATAGTTCTCTTAAATTCCATGCCAAGAACGAAACCGTTATGAGGATTGGGTCAGATATATGATCACTTAGTTCATGTCAGGGGGTGTGAAATTATGAGGCCTTGATGAACTTCTCTTCTTCATGTCACTTCGCATACACATATGTGGTAGACATGTTTTTTAGGGTCCCGCAAAAGAATAACTCAAATGGGAGACCATGTTCCAGCCCCACCCCCCGGGGGGGACAACAAAACACCGCATAGAAGGACATTTCCCTCATAGTCTATGTTGAGCTACCGGGTTCATTGCAGAACGTAATAGGAACTTTCGTTATCGATTGGGGGGGGAAAACAAGGTTCAATGTGATGACGTAAAAGCAATAAGGCAAGATGCACTTGTTAGTATTTTTTATTATGTTTTTATTTATATACTTATTTTGGCCGAACTTTAAATGATTGGGTAATAAGTGAACCATAAAACTGCCCGAACTTTCTGTTGAGTTATTCCATACAATACCGGGTCAAAACGCATTACCCAGATTGCAGAAGTAGAAGATCAAATAGAACCTTTTCGTTATTCGATTGGGGAGGAAAAACAGTTGCGATTGTGAATGACGTAAAAAGCATAAGGCAACATACAGGGGATGGCCCATCGCAAGTACAATAGATATGGAATCATGCTGGTTAAGGTAAAAGACTTCGTGGTTTGTCTCTTTGGATTGGCTTGTGTTGCCCAGGTGCAGACGGCGAGCCATTACGCAAAGCTGTGCTGCACTTGGAGGCGACACCTTAGTGGCTTTCAAGCGTTTCGAAGTTGGTATAGAGAAAACTATTACTAATTATGCAGGACTGAGATGACAGGACCAAAGTATGTTATGAAGAAACACGGGCAGGGTATATGACTTAAAGTCTTGGAGGACGTGAGACAGGTTTCGTGAAGTTGATTGGTGAGCGGATTCCTCGAGAGATTTGCAGGATTCCATAGGATCTGTTCGATTATTGCCGGCAACCATGGAACCAGCCAGCAAGCTGCTATTGTTATGCGGGATTCTAGTTCGGTGATTATCTTTAAAAGTACGCGGGGTAGGGGTCTTGAGAACAAGAAAGGCATCTGTCCCGTGATGCTGAAGTATTGAGCAGAGGCTGGCAAACGTTTGTCTGAGAGGACAACGCTTGTAGCGGCAGCCATTTCACCACAGGAGGCCAAGTAACCGGGGAGAACATACACAAAGAGATTGCACAGGCAAAACAACAGGCCTGGTTAGGTAAAGTCCCCAATGCCAAGTTCAAAATAAAAAGTTCACCTGGTGTGGTGCAGACGGTATCTTGTCGAAAAGCCACTATTCAAGAAGGTGGGAAGCGACTGTTTTGTAACGAATAAGAACTGATATGAAATGCCATAGAAGATATTTATTCAGGAGACTCGTAGTAGTGTCGGACGGGGTGTAAGAGGCAATTGTTCGTAATACCGAAGTCATCCATTGTGTCGTCAGAATATTAACTGATTCAAGTCCGAACTCCTCTTTCTTTGTCCACACGAATTTATTCAACTCCAAACAGTTTCAGCTGGCTTGCTAATTCTCCCGGTGATCTGTAAATTCGAATATCAAATTGTTGACAAAATGTTAGTACAGAAACAAAGCTACTGAAAAGAATGCTATTCAGCTTTAGCTCCATGATATGGGCACTACCGATCAATGGCAATTTGAAAGATTATTCTTGTGATTATAATGATGTATTCATCAGGCAGACGGTAAGAAAAAACATACATTATAGAGCAGGAACAGAATATCACAGGGTCCTTATTTAGGGAGTTCATTCATGCCCGACTACATACTAGTAGTTAGTATGGACCCTCTACATCAATGCAAGGTAGTTAGTGGTGTCAAATTGTGGTGTCACTTTTTCAATAGGGGCCAATTTAAGTTTGCACAGGGGTCAAACTTTTAAATTACTCCAATCATGTTGAAATGTATGCCATATTGTCCGTCTAGTCACAAGGATTCCAAAAATGTATAGTTTGTGCCATCTATGACCATTGGTTTTAGAGTTATTAGGTAAAAATGGCTAAAAGTGCAAAAAACATCAAACTCAATTTGTACAGGGGTCAACATTGAAGGTCACTCTGATTACATTTTAAATGCTTGCAAATTATTGTCTGAGGAATGAGGACTCCCAAAAAGTATAGTTTTGATTATGTTAAATGTTTACTTACCGCGATTAAGGTCAAAGAAGGTCAATGCCAATTGGATTATGTTGGCCCATGACCTATTTTGTCACATAGCATGATAACTATGCATTGCATATGCTACAAACTATTCCGTATTTTAACACATTAAGCTAGATGAACAATTTGTTTCATTTTTTGCCAAAATTGGAGCAACTTCTTATTTTGACCCCTGTACAAATGTAAATTGACCTTTTTTACACTTTTAGCCATTTTTACCCAATAACTCTAAAACCAATGGTAATAGATGGTAATTTTTGTAATCCTTATGACTAGACGGACAATATGGCATACATTTCAACACAATTGGAGTAATTTAAAAGTTGACCCCTGTGTAAACTTAAAATTGACCCCTATTGAAAAAGTAACACCACAATTTGACACCACTATCTTGCATTGATGTAGAGAGTCCATACTAACTACCAAAGGTGTCAAAGCTTAGATGTAGTGGGACATGAACGATGATGTTTGACCCAAGTCCTTGCTCCCGCTCTATTAATACTACTCCTTTTTTCAAAACGAGTGGATTCATAGGCCATTTTGGCTGCTGAGAACTACTCTCGAATCTGTGGAAGCGTTTTTTGGTCTAAATGAATTTTAGGAGGTCGGTAAATGGACTTTCAAATGTTTGACACGAAATCAATGCATTTTTCGTATTTGCCAACAGACAAAAGAATCAAGAAGAGCAAAAAAAATTATAAGTGAGCTAGTCATACTAGGAGTAACGTTCCCTTATTTCTTATCACATTCCCTTTGCATGTCTCATCCCAACAAATCCTATGGTTAATTATGCATGTGACTAAGTAAATCAAGATACATGTATGCATTCTTCTGATTAAGAAAAGCTCCCAGCCCAAGCATTTGAAACTCATTGTTTATGCAATCTTACTATAGTAATTAGAGGCCCAGTCTAATCATCTGAATTTATGTCACAAATTTGTTTTAATGTACAGCCTGTCTAAAAAAAATATGGTACAATCGAAACTGGTTTTTTTTGAAAAATTAATCTCAAACAAAGTCAGTCCTTTTGTATATTCACATTAATAAAAAGACCAGGCCTTTACAAATACTTTTTATTTGATTTCTATTGCTTGTTTCAATCACGAGATAAGTCTCAGTTTACTGGGAACACAAATATCCTTTTGGTGCCACTTTCGGGTTGATGATAAATGGTGGAAGATTGGTTAACATAAGTTATGCAACATTTGAATAGGTTTAATAATTCTAATTCTAAAAGGGATCCAATTTCATACAGAAACTTTAAAAGGTGTGAAAAAACAGTTACATAACGTGGGAAATTTTCTTCAATAAGGGGACATAATGGCATGAAAAATAAGGGACCTATGGCATGAAATCATTTCCACTTGTTTGAAAACATTGATGTTTATATCTTGTAGAAACAGTAAAAATTGACAATATGTAAAATGTAAAATTTGACCTACATTGAAAAGTTGAAGTTCAACTTGAGTCATAGGTCAAAGTGGATCCCTCATTTGTTGATGGAGGTCAAAGGTCACGTGAGGTCAAGATGTAAAACTAGCTAAAATGTAATTGACCTCATGAAAACTTGAAGTTCAATTGGAACCAAACTTTGTCATAGGTGCACCTGGGATCCCTCAAAAGTTGCGGAGGTGCTCAAAGGTCTGTAAAATTTAAGCACTTTAAAGGTGTGAAAACAGTTACTTAATGGTGGAATTTATGTTCTTCAATAAGGGAATCAGGGCATGCAAAAAGGAACATAATGCATGAAACTAAATAAGGGACATATGGCATGAAAAAAAATAACATAAGAAAAGGACCCTTCCTGAATCACTTCCCTGATTTTGAAAACTTTTTTGGATGTTTATATTCTTTAAAAACAGTAAAAATTGACACTATTAAAAATGTTAAAATGAACCTACATTGAAAAGTTGAAGTTCACACTGAGTGCAAGATGCAATATGGGGACCCGCATTTGTTGATGAGGTCAAGGTCAGCGTCCGGCCATGCTGATGTAAGTTAAAAATAGGCTAAAAACTTAAAATTGACCTCAATTGAAACTTAAGTTCAATTGGAACCAAACTTGTGTCATAGGTGACCATGGGATCCCTCATATGTTGCTGAGGTCTCAAAGGTCATGTGCCAAGGTCAAGGTCAGGAGGGAGCGGCCCCCACTGCTTCATATTCTTTGATACTGTACAGATTTAAAATGGCTCAATACGATTTGAAAACCCAGACACCTCCTCATTTCACCTTCTAAAAACCTTCTCGAAGGGAAGATAGTCCCACGGTCACTTGAATTTACTATAATTACCCTTGTCCATGTTGCCCACTTGCTTTAAAGCGGCACTGTCACTTTTTCACAAAAATGAAATTTCTTCATTTGCCTATCAAATGATAGTCTAGGCCATGGAAGACAGAGATTAGTTACACATAAAAATAACATACCCCCCAAAACAATAGGGACATTGGTATGAGGATAAATACATCCAGGTAATTGTAGGCCAACTTTAAGTTTTTCCTTCCATAACTTTAATCAACAAATGTGTTATTACAATGAAATATTTTTGACTCGTACTCACTGAATTAAACCACAAAACTATAACCGATCAACAGTGTGCATAGCTTGGGAACATGCATACGTGCGTGTGTTCTTGTGTTTAAAACGCCATTTTCGTCTTCTTCTGAATTTAACGTCGCCGCGACGTTAATTATAAAATCGTTCTGTTACCCTTTAGGAAGCTTGGTCTTAATCATTTCGGTGAGGGCCTTTTGTATATCAAAGCTTACACACTCATGCAAAAATCTCGATTTGAAAAATCTTGAGGCTCACTATTTTTCAAATTGTCCGTGGTCCGCTTTATAACTCCATGATAACAATAATTTATAATATTCATAACAAAGTGTATAATAATTAAAAATGCATATGTGGCTTGTGTACTAAAGAACCTCATAGAGACCCCAATTGCTCATTGCTCTCTTCGCATTGGACTCTTAAATAATTCAGGTTAACATTTAAAAAGTGCTTGGTCATTGTTTTAGAGCTGAAAATATATGAAAATAACTGAAGGTCTCTTTGGTGCTTTGACCGGAATAGAAACTCCCCGTGTAAATATCGTAACTAGGAGACACAAAAAAGCAAAACATTTATTTTGTCACAATGCTATTTCTAATTCAGCAGTCAAATGTATACCTACCTGTTAGTTATGTAAATTGACGGAAACGTTTCTGACAAGCAAATTTCCAACGTTTTCAGTATTTCCAGACTTTTTTTCCGAAAGAAACAAAAGAAGCTTTTGTCAATTTGTTGCATAACCTTACAAGCATTTTTACATTTACGAAAGTTTGGCCTGAGCTTACGGAAAACCATTGCGTATTTTATAGAATTAATTCGTATTTAAAAATTTCCAGAAGTTCTGGAAATTTTGCTTTGCAGAAATTTTCGTATTTCCGTAAATTCACAGTTCAATTTTTGTTTGTAGGATTTTTTTTATCATGGCTCGTAATATAAAACCCAAATTCAAATTTATGAAATAATATCAAATGAAAGAGTTCAAGAGGCATTCTTAAACCATTTTTGTTTTTGAGTGAATTACGAGTAACATTTCCGTAAATTTGAGTTCCGTTAAATTTACAGAAAATTTTATAACAGTGTGCAGCCAGGGCACACTTGGCATTATTGTTCACACATCATGTAATTCCTGGAATTACAGATTAAACAAGGCATCCATAAATGTCCCAGTGAAAGACATTTGTTTGAGAACCAACTTATTTTCAGATTTTAGCATTTTTTGTTTGTTCCTTCAAACTAATATGGCTAACTATACTGGAAATTAACAAATGGCACAAATTGTGATCATATCTTCGTTTGTAAACTCAGCATGAATGAATCCTCCAGTGTAACGATTTTTGTCGGCAAACGAAATGTTACATGAGGAAAATTATCTTGTGGTGATCTCCACATTAAATTTTCTGATGTAATGCGTTCTTTAGTTACGTTGATCATAAATCACCCTTTTTTGGTCTAAAAACATAACCAACTTCATACTTCACATTAGAAGAAGAGATTTTTCAATAATATGACATTTTTGTTTTTATTATGCCACATTTTTTGCTACTTCAAATTTTGCCATAACATATTTTTTTGTAAAGTAGTGCAATGCAACTTTATGGTTTTTATTGCTATGTAACATAAACGCGATTATGTTGTTTACTATAGTTCTTTTACTTTCCTCCTCGAGTTCAGTGACGCCAGTGGTGTGTTCGCAGCAAATTAACTCGCGAATGTTGATTCAAAGTATGCGTAGTGCACTGTCACGTATAATGCGGGTGCGAATGCACAATGCAAATATCTATCTGAACCACATATATAGAAATAAGAACGCCCTTGTTACGAATAGGCCACACCGTAACGATTTTTCACACCCTTGCTGCGAAATCTGTGCGTCACGGGTTATATTATCAGTGTTGCATTTCTTCAATGTTCCATTGTTTCTCGGCTGATTTTTCTGCAAGAATTATGCGAAACCATTTCTACCAAATCTCATAATATAAACCATGTCTCAAAAAGATTCATGCATTTCCTTATGTACAAATTCCTCCTGATGATCCCTGTTTATTTGTTTTTAAACAAAAGAGATATTTGAGGCAAAGTGATATAGCATGTGGCATTAGTTGTTGTTGTTGTTGTTTCACTCGTATATGCACGAACACAAAATACTCGTGTGTCTCATACATATGCATAAGGGCTTTCCAAATACGACGATATGATTGTCCCATTGGGTGGTGCCCACAACTATGATATTCGCATGCTCATTATCATGCTTTTGGGCACCGTCAAATCTACGGCGGGTCCGGTAAGTACGTATCCTGTTCCTAAAATTGACAAAAAAAACAGTTGGCGTAAATTGAAACCAGCGTTTGAAAACTCTCAGACTGTAATAATACCGAAGGCATTGTGGGAAAAAAGGGATGCCGCCCGTAGCGATTGCGTGTTCATTTTCCCGTTTTGCGGAGCACCGAAGTACCCTACAAAAACGGTTCAAATTTTTTCTCCTAGGTTCTATAGGTTCAAAACCAATTACGATACATCACAAAACATAGTACGACCCTCTGATTTTAAAGGCAAAATCTCCATAGAACCCCTGCGTTTTCCGGAGATATTTGAAGATTTAGTTTCATTTGCAACTGCAGTCGCTATGACGGAGACGGATAACGTTAATGCTCTCGCGCCGTACTAATTTAGAATAATATCTTCGCATCTGTGACACAGACTACATCACTTTCCGGACCGCCGGTACTCAAATCTATTCAACGCCGTTTCAATAGAATCCCCCCGGTCTGTGTTATAAATGGAAGTCCTGCGGCCTGAACGCGTTGGCGTCTATAGTCGAGGAAGGCACCTGACTAGACCTTGAAAATCTTTCCATAAGTAATACATTAGAATTAATCACTATATAGTGCATTTATCTTCCTCGAGCCAGTGACTATCAACACCGGTCACGCAAGTGATACCTTTCCGGCATACCCTCCACCACTGGCGAGTGCAAATTGTGTAAAAACCTTTTTCAAGGAGTGTAAACTGCGCAATATGATGAGATTGCGATATTCCGTTTTGAAAATAGTGTCTAACAATTGGCACTCGAAGTACCGGTGTAAAAGGAGACAGGTCAGCCGGAAGCCATAGTCCGGGCTTCATAGACGACAACAGAATAAGCGTGAAAGTGCGTTGCGTGAAGAGTCAATCGATCGGTGCGCTATATGTAGGTGGACTATGAGTCGGAGGACATATCTCCTACCACACTGGTTTTTAACGCGGTGTGTACGCCAGCGCTTTCAATCAACGCTGTGCGATTTAATGGTCAATTGTGATCGTTTGTCGTCACTGATTGGAGGAAGGTAAATGCACTGCCCCTGATATCGACATAGAGTCAGGAATAAGCCCCTAATAAGAGAAATCGGAGCCTTACATATTTTGATGCATGTGGGAAGGTTTTGCGAATTTTAGGAATCCTGACCTTGACAAATCAAGATTATGGTTTTAATTAAGATGGTTTGTAGAACTATTCCAGCAATATAGCAATACGAAATATGCCATAAATTATTCGAACGGAGTGTAAAACCTGTTTGTATTTTTAAAATATCAAAACATATCTTAGAAGTATTTTCGAAATTACCAAAGGCAATTTTCCTGACATATGACGGGGTCAGAGGTCAGGAGTCCTAAACATATTTACCGGAAGGTCCAATGCAGATTTGGCTGATTCTATTACTTACCCATATGACTTGCTGCTTGATAGATTGTCGATGCAATTTAAAAGCATTGTAGAAAAAGTTGCATTGGGATCTCGTTATTTGGAACTTGCAAAAACAATTTCTAATACAGCAGAGCAAAACGCAACTAAACTCAAACTAGGGGCAAAATTGTAATAAAAATGATGAAATCATATTTTTTATTTTTAAAAAAATCTGTGATACATAAGACACAATACAAGGAACGTCACAATATGTTTTGGGCAAGTGCAAAAAAGAAGCTCTATTACAAAGAGTCAGAGGGCAGGCCCGTCTTGATGGGAACTCAGTTGAAAATCTATACCCACACTTCAAGATCAATTAAACACATCGCGATCAATGACAAATAAGTTTGTCACGCATGAAATTAAATTAGGTAGATTAGGTGTTTCAATATTCTTGCGACTAAACTCTTTTCAATAGTACGTTGTATTTATTTATTTGCAATTCCATAACTGTATATCTGGAGCTAAGTTTGCCTTTGTATCTTTTCTGGTATGTGAGATGTTGGGTTGTATATGTAATTCGATGTTATTTTAATGTTCATTTTGTTACATAGGTGGCTAAAAATTATCGTGCTATGACTTTACTAGCCTCCCCCATTTCACAGTATTGTTTGTTGTTTATTGATGTTATTTGGACTGAAAATGAACTTGATTGATGGATCTAGAAAATCGTCTTCGAGCAAAATTGGGGGTGCAGTTCATTAAACAAACAAAAAAAAGAAGTTAAATAAAGCGCTCGACACGGCAGACGAAAAAAAGAATTAAAACAAACAAACAAAAATATAACACAGCTTCTCTCTGAGAACTTGATCTTTGAATTAAATTAAACAAAGAGCATTTTGCAGCAAGCAGGGTTCAATCTTTATGCTTCCCTATAAAAAGTGTATAGGTAAACCTAAAAACTTTTGAATTTCTCGACTTTGGAGAAACAAAAGTTAAAAGTGTTTGAATCTATGTGCTTACCTTACCCGTGCGTAAATTACGTGCACCGTTAGTTAAATGCCTACCATATTGCATTTATTTTCCAAATTGCTAGATTTGCTTGCTGTCAAATATACACGTTTGTTGATTTATTTTAAATCTGATATACACTGCACAAAAATACATAAAAACACACCCTTCAGTTCATAGAAGTTGAATTACAAAATGATAATCAAGTATGATTTTGACGTTTCTAAAATCCGTCAAGTTGCGGTTAGAGAATGGATCTAAGCTACCAATAGCAAAGCGCAAATTTACAAACGGTGTAAAATCATACTTAATGATTTCTGGTTGCTGGTTTTCCATTTTATTGCAAAGTATGAATTGTGCTAGTATATATATGTATGGTAAAATATTCCTAAACTAATGTCTAGTTCACGTTCAAATCAAGGAATTACCAAAAAAATACGGTATACAATATTGTTAACAGTGATTCATACCTTGTTATTATCACCATCCGCAAAATATGAGCATGAGCTTGTGGACCAGATGTCAATGATACCAATGAAATGAATAAAACTTGCCGCCTCTATCTTCAAACCGCAGAACAGCTTTATTACCTTCACAGTGCGGCACCCGTTTTGCCAAAGTGGACAAAGCAAATTTCATAGCTGATTTTATAGGACATTTTAACACCAAATTTGCTTGCAAATTGTTTGAATATACTGGTTGCTGGGCAGTGAGACAGTTCTTTATCATTTTCGATACGTAGAAAAAAAAATAATGTGAAGGAACTGGTCGCGAGGATTTGCGTGCAAAGTGACTTTTGACCAAGGCCAATTTAGCTTCCGTATCGAGCTGAAAATCTTCAATACAGATTCATCAAAATGCATGGTTCACGACTACGTGGTGCAGATTGTATACATATGACAAGAGATATTCAAGCTCGCTACGGTAGACATCCCTTTGCCTTTAGTATCCACACCGAGTCCTCGTCTCGCCCGTCACCTTTCTTTCCCCCTTTCTTCCCCCTCTTTTTTTTTTTCCCTACTTTTGTCACCACTAACCATCGTTTTGATATATGCATTCATTCGAACCCCCACCAAATTTCCATTTGTAATGTTTAAATAAAACTCCCATCAAATTTGCGCCTGGCGCCTCAATTCTATGCAAATAGTCCTCGTTCCACTCATAGTTTTTTTCACTTCTTGGGCATTGTAGAAAGGCATTGGTGGGGAAGAAAATAGGTTGCAATTTGTTTGAGGGTCACCTAGTAGGGTTAATAAGAGAAGGTGGGGAAGAAGAAGGTTGAAGATGTTTTTTATAGTTTGAAGGGGGGCTTAAGCTTATCTAATCGAATTTTTGGTCCAACCTACTGGGGAATGTGGGAAAATTTTGTAACACAAGGAGGGGTTAAAAATTTAGTAAAGGGGTAAATTTGAATCAGGTCAAATTTGTGTTTAATGTATCACTAATGATTGTCTATGATATGGCGTAAAAAAGGTATTTATAGATTTTTGTTATAGGTTCCGAGTAAGTAGTACTCGGCTACAGCCTGTGATCAGGTTTCAAGGTCATTCGTTTCGGGGCAAAAAAAATCCCAGTTGCTCAGATTGTTGTGAAAACGGTTTTCAAATATTTGCCATGGTCATATGAAGCAGAAAATTCATTTTCAATCTTTGGGGGACACTTCGTAGACAATGTGAGGTCAACTTTTGGTACCCCGTATACGAACCCTGTTGACGGCTTGTGTACATGTTGCCATGAATTACGAAATCAAACACCAAACATTGTAATATAGACAAGAAGACACATTTGACACAGTTTTTCAACGAAAATCGGAGCACTGGGGTAACGGTTACCCCCAGGATGACCTTGAAACCTAATAGGGCGGTATCTGTTTAACTAAGGGTCGGGAAAAACCTAACACAAACATAACCTTGTGTAATCCTTATAATGAGACAAATACATTAGTGTACATTTAAACACAATTGACCTTGCTTGATTTCAAATGTACCCCTTTACTTAATTTTACCCCTTATTTACAAAGTTCCCCACATTTCCCAGAGGTTGGGACCCAACCAAAAAATTCAAACGTCTAGAAGGGATTCTGATTATAACCCTATAATAAAGAATATGTATCTTTCCGGATTATTTCCTAAAACGATATTTGGGAGCTTATGGAGGAATATTACAATCGAAGTGCTGGTAGCCTAGAGCCAGGATGCCCACCTTGATGAGGAAATGATTGTGACGGATTTCCTAATGGCAGCGTAACAACCGCGTAACAAGACAGTAGGCAACAGCCTTTGAGGTTTTTACACGCGACCAAGCGCTATATCCCTAAAGTCCCTAACTGCATTTAATGCATTTTTTGAAATCACGGGGAGTGACCCCTGCCTTGAGGTTGGGGGAAGTTGGCCATACATTCAAGAAAGATAAAATAAACGCTAGCACCTTTTTTTTGGCGGGGGTCCGTTTTTCCTCTAGAGGACTTTGTGGGAAATGGGGATATATAAACAGTTGAAGACCTGTTCAGCATCGACCCCCACAAATCACACACCAATCCTAAGATTTTGTATCATTGGAAATCTTGTATTTTTATAATTTCACCTGGCTGAATATATTTCCATTTAGATGCCTACAAGATAAAACGGGTTTTGTAATTCGGAAATTTGTTGGTACATTATATAGCTCTAGGCTAGATTAGACCTCCGACACTGCATGATAATATCTTCTGCTGATATTTGCGCGACTCAGATGGAGAAATCTCGATGCTGTAAATAGTGCATACCGGTAAAACAAAATCATAAATTAGAGCTAGTTCCAGGAAAGTTGTGGGTGCGAGCCGCGATGGATTGAACATTGAGAGTGCTGATGGCAGCTGATCTCGACGAGACTTGGAAAGTTGTTCAAATGACAGGGGAATATTTTCTTATGTTATAATAAAACAAATATTTGACTGATCTATATTGTGAAATGGTTTGCAAAATACCCCCGGTGACTGGAGACCGTGGGCCTACTATTTTCCTCGACCTTCGGTAATAGGCCCACGGTCCTCCAGTCACCTCGGGGTAGTTATTTTGCCCCATTTCCCTATGGCAGACAATATTTGTCTACTATGTCCATGAGATTATAGATAAGATACTTCCTTCATAGTGCTATAGTGCTTTAACAAGGTCTGTATCAGTATTCATCCTGTCTGCTGGAGAACTAAGTAGGCCCCTATTTGAAATTCAAGTGCTCAGCTTATATCCACAGTATTCCTAGTTATCCTAATAAAAACTACATTAAAACCTTCATCACCGACAGTATCCAGAGAAAGTTTCTTAGGCAAAGTCCAACCCTGAAAGAGTATCTAAGGAGATTAAGAGAGGTAGCCTGTGGACAGAAAGATTGCTATCAACCAAGTAACTATCTATGGGATGGAAACCTGGTGAGCACTTCTTCCCACTGGAGCGGACTCTTCGTGGGCCCTGCTTCAACAGATTGAGAACCGGAAGTCGGCCGATCTAAGGTTTACCTGCAGAGTGGGGCATAACTGGAAACTATTCAGGACACTAACTGTGGTTGTGGAAACAGACCACAGACAATGGAACATTCTGGTATGCATACAGTTGGCGCAACAATGCCACAGGACAGGACCTCGGGAATTCAGTGTGAAGCAGCAGACGTTTTTGTACTGGCTAGGCCAACAGTAATATTTGGAATCATCTTGGTTTGGATACGATAAGATCCTTCGGGCCCTTTGCAATCCTAATGGGAGGGGTTGGGTTAGCGTAGTGGGTCTTCCATCGCTTCGCACCATCTGTGTCCAGGTTAGACCCTCGGTCGGGTCTGTGATTTCATGTGTGTTGTTCCGTTCCATTACGCGGACATCGCAGAAGGTTTTCTCCGGGTACTCGGGTTTAATTTTCTGCTTCTAAATCTGGCTTCTTCCCTAACCTGTTATAGATATAAAGTGAATCTAATATACCATCGACTCAAGGTTGTGACAATTAGCGACCTGGGTCACTATTGCCCTGATGAATTCATCAGGTACTTTACGGAATAAACTGCAGAATTTGCAGTTTATTCCGTACAAGTCTGATGAAATTCATCAGGGTCACTAGTGACCCGGGTACGCACTTGTCACAACCAATGGTCAATGCATATTTCCTGGGGATAAAAACCCTTTTCATAAGCGAATTGCCGCGCTTGGATGAGTACAATGAGATTTAGGTTTATACCCGTATTTGAAAAAGCGTGTTCAATTGCAAATAGCCTCCTAATCATAAGAACACACTCTATGCATGTCACAAATACACAGTAACGTTGGAAGGTTCAAGACACATGAACAGACCATCAAACGCTCGTGATGTGAAGTTCGAAAGTCTTATACCAGTCATTAGAAAAAAAAATCGAGAACTCTTTTTTGCATATTCAGAATGTCATCGTATATTATAATAAACCCTTGAAGTGCACTAATTCAAAGCGTTGTGTGTATGTTAAAAAATATATAAAAATATATTAGATCATCATTAAGAGACCCTAATAAAGGTAAACCTTACACCTTAGAAGAACATCTAGAAAATAGTAATGGAAATTATTAATTGTAGGTGCAATTAAAAATAAATTTAGGTAGGATTAGAATCTTATCAATAACATCTGTTTAATATTATGTTTGTATGTCCCAACGTAATATTTGGAGGGACACCTTAGTCTGAGAATACTTAATGGTTATTATTGTCCCAGCGAATGAAGTTCAGGATGGGGACTATAAAATGGGCTCCGTCCGATGTGATGTCTGTTGTCGTATGTCCGTATGTCGGTATGTCCGTGAGTCCGTATTTCCGTGATAAAAATGTTAACCATGTGACATTTGGTCAATCGTTTTCTGGATGGGCTAGGGTAGCCAAACTTTGGTATATTGAGGAGGGGTATACCCCCTACTACAAGTAATTCATTCACCCAGGTCCTCACATAGGTTGTCAGGGGGGTGTGTGGTAGGGGGAAAAAGGTCAAGGGAAAAAGATCAATATGCACTGAAAATGTCAACATTGTGTACCAATTATCTGGAGTTCCTTAAGGGATACGAGGACGTATCTTGGTGAAAGAAGCAGGAGCAGGTTGATGAGTTCTCAACTAGATTGATTAGTGTTGGTGTTTGGGTGTAAAATATGCAATTAAGTATCTAATTTGCATAATATGAATTTCCCGCACAGGATGTGTACAACTTTTCTGGATGTTCTGTAAGGCGTATAATGATTGATAACTTGGTGGAAGGAAGTGGCTTGAAGAGTTCTCGACCTTCTTAGATTTTAGGCGAGTTTTTTTTAGTCTGGTGGTTACAACCGCCGGGGTCATTTTTTTGGGTTGCCAGCCTGTTTTACATTTCTTGGTAAAATGTGAAAATAGTAAAATGTCAATGGTCGCCCCGCTTTCAGACCTCGTATGGTCCCAAATTTAAAATGTGGGTACATGATTTTTCCAAAAATGTGTTGCCCCAAATTGAGTAAATTATATATTTTACTAATATTAGGATGACAATTTTCAGGGATTTCTTGCATGATGA
>JAMKCH010004352.1:0-36041 GCA_023653785.1 Ophioderma brevispina | reverse complement strand
AGTCATTGGCTGTTGAAATGGGTCTTCAGTCTTCGGAAACAGTCGCCTAAGAACCATTTCAAGAACCACTGACCAAAGACTTCGCATATGTTTGATGATAATTTCTGACAAATGGTAGATATTGCACTTTTGACCTTCTACCATTGACATGACAAATAATTATATCCTTGATGATATGAATAGATGCATCCAGGGCCACCCGGGTCGTTCATATAATCACTCAAGGAGTGATTTCACAACCACATACATAATGAGTTTCTGTTCCCATTTTTTCAGGTGCATCTTTATTCTGTTTTTTTAGCTGCAAATGTGAATTATTGAGATCAATAGGTCACCTGTTTTCATGCTTCTGTTCACAGTAAATGCTCAATTATGATTTTGTAAAGTGAAAATGCTGCTTTCTAACCAAATTGTAAATCACTTTAAAAGTATTTTGGCAAATTTTAGTATACGTAAATGTTTAAGTTAATGCATTTGTGACAGGCGCCTGTCAGTAATTGCAGAAAGATTTTGGAAACAACTTCTGTTTTTGGACATTGTTTATCTTTTAGATGCAATATAGTAAGGATTCATATCATTGAACTGACCTTTGACCTTTAAATTTCCAGTCATCATTTCTTGCCAGTAAAGAACGCCATAAATCAGGGGATGAGTTGCAGGCGGACAGAAAACGAGAGCAGTTTGCCCATGAGAGGACGCGGCATGCCTCAGCACCAGATCCAATCAGTAGTACACAGTAAGTTCACATTCTAAGAGCTTCTTTAGGCCAATGGAATTGGTTCTTAATTGTTGCATACAAGGTGATATAATCTGTATCACCCCAAAACTCACCTAATAACTAAGAGTATATAAACAAACTTGATTTAGGTCTAACTAAAGTTATTTTCTTTCAACAGAGTTCAAGATTACGATAGGAAATCAATTCAAGCGGCCATCCGCAGGGCCAAAGAAGAAAACACCAAATTATCACGACTTAACAGCGAACTACAACAAGAACTGAAACAGATGATGGAAGACAGGATCGCATTAGAAACACAGCTAGAACGACTAAGGCCTTTCTCAGCGACAAGCTAGGGGGCGCTTTGTAGGAAGCAGGGTAGTATAGGGAGGGATAGTGTAATGAGTGGGTGGGATGGGCTATATTATATTGTTATATTATGCTATATATCGCACACATCTTGAAGAAAGACACCTAGAAGTAGACCATCCTTCACTGCCAGTGTTTTTCATGCTACTGAGGGCTGCATGCATGACCTTATGACCTTACCCACAATGCAACAGCTGGTGTCCAAGGTGAGGTGAAGTCAGAGCTTGTTGTCAATATTTGAGAGGTGCTATATGCCTATATGAAATGTGTATCAGAAATCATTGTGTGAGTGCAACAAGGTCATAAGTGCAATAGCTACCATGTGATACATCTGTGTGCTGCCATGTATTAGAATAACTCAATTTATCTATCTTTCAGTCAGTGGCTCTTGAAATGGTTCTTCAGGTGACACAGTTGCCTGAAGAACCATTTTCAAGAGCCACTGACCAAGGACTTGGCATAGTAGTATGTTTGATGGGAATTTCTAACAAATGGCAGCTATTGCACTACGACCTTTTTGCACTCACACAAAATAACCCCAAACCAATTATTTAATCCAATGAGTACTCCTTGCCGAGTGGTCACAAAGGAATTTTACTGATTTTTTTGACCCAATCATTTAATATTTGGAAGCTGCCTTTCAATTGGTTATTGAAGTGAATATATGATGTAATCAGCCAATCAGAAATGCTGTATGAAAGGCAGGTAGTCACAATGAGCCAATCTCAATTCCCACAGCACAGTTCAGCAACTGTCATTCACCTGTGTATTAGAAAAATACACCCCCAAGTTTTTGGGTATGATATTAGATACCCAGAACACACAAGGTCAGTTCATGTCAATACATGTACAAGAACAACCCACTGAACTGTGTGTTTGGTGGATGAGCATATTGTAACTCATTGTGAGTGCTCAGAGGGCTTTTGTAGATCATGTGATGAAAATAATTTGGATGTCCCAAATAATGCTTGTCAGTATTTCGTTAGGATGCCGAAAATCTTTTGAATATTCTTGTGACATAAATACTGACCAGTGTAATTGCTAGAGAAATAACATTCATTGTACTCGCATTTAACCATTGTTCTATTGATAAGTTGGGCTCTCAAAATTGTAATGTGGGAATAATTGGTACAAAAAATCTCATAATTAAAAAAAATTGTATTACAAAAGTAGGTGCACGATTAAAATTTACAGCATCATGGTTTTTGATATGTATTTGGAAAGTAATATAATTTTCTTTCGTATAGTAAAGTATGTTTGGTTACAGACATATTGTGGCCAAATTCTCCACTCAAAGGACATCAGAGGACCACTGTAAAACAACTGCATTTTGTTAGCAATTTAATTATGCTGATGTAAAAGTGAGCTGCTATCAGCTGGGGAAATTTGCCAGAAAATCCAAGTCAAAAAAGGCATCTGTGCATGTGTACATAGGTTTGGATTCACAAAAAAAAAATGGTTGCCATAAAAAATACAAGAGAATGACAACTTGTGATTTTTTTACAGCAAAAATAAGTTGTCTTGCAATATGATATATTTTGATGAATATTGCTATTGTATGTTAAGTATCACTTGGGCATGTCTGGATGACCTGCAAGACAAACAAAAGTGCATTCAACATAATTTACTTTAAGGGCCCTATAGTTGTCAGTGATGTCATTGCATATATCTGCAGTCTTTATCCCTTTCAGCCCCTGGTAACCTAAGGAATAATTTGAGCTATATTATATTAGATTTAGAGCAGTTCAAACATTTGACCCCCATAGTAATTTTACCCCTCTCCTGGGGCTACACGCAACAACGGGTCCCCGGCAGACTTTCATATTTGCAAAAGTTATATTTTTCTCTGAATTTTCCCGTGTTCAGATATTGGTATCTCGTTCGTCTAACCAAAACCTTCTGGGCTGATGCTCTATAAGGACCCATACCTAATTATTGCAGCTTGGCCAGGTAAAACTGGGCTAGGAAAACACCCAGCATTTGCTGATCCCATTATGACAGCCATGTGTTTGTACTTTTTAATGAAGTATAATTGCAGTGCAATCATGATACATCAGCATATTATCCTTTCATTAAAGGTGCAACGAGAGATTTCACATATCGGGTGTCCCTTAAAAAATTGAAAGTACTGATTTTGCCCTGATGTAAAGCTTTTCATCAAAAATATCCCCATCTGAAAGGATTAAGCCGAGAAATGTTTCTTTGGTACAAAATTGTGAAAATTTTCATTTCGTATAGGAACAAAATACGAAATTCAGCCTATGTTTTACATTGAAATACAAGCAAATCCAAATCGCCTTTTTTCTCTCTTTTTTAAGACATTTCTGTAGCGAAATACAAGGCAAGAAATTTATTGAGTGTCTAATCTATATGAAATTACTATTATGACACAATATTTGGGTGCCTCAAAATCTCTTGTTGCACCTTTAAAATATATTTGTCATTTCTAATAATTCTAATAGTTGCAGCTGGGGCAAGCTGGTTGATGCTGAGGGATATCTCAGACAGGCTGGCGACCGAGTAAATTGCTATGGGCCCTCAGTCAGTGGCTTTTGAGGTGGCTTCCCAAATCAAGGCGATCTCAAACCATTTGTCAAAGACTAGGCTTGTTTGGACTCATTTCAATTCATTTATCATGCTGATTTTGAATATAACCATGAAAATGGCATAACTGTGAATTTTTGTGAAAAATGAAATGAATGCCATGCAGCAGCTCTATTTGACTACAGGGCTAGATAAGCGTCCACATAGAAACTGATTCTGGGGAGAGCATACGCGCATTTGCTGCAGAACCTGAGATATGCAGTGATTTCACTGTCAGCTTGACAAGACAATGCAGCATCTAAGTCAGTGTATGTTAACTGGTGGAACTCAATTTCTGCAAAGTAACACTGAATTATTTTTTTGAAGTTGTTTTTAAATAAGATGAATAGTAAAATCCACTTTGCTCAAGTGGTTTTATTCAGATATAGGTGGTGTGACATGTGATGTCATGACAGGCAACTATTGAATAGTTGTGACAGGCAAGATGCAACTAATCTTAAGTGAACATGGTTCATAAAAATACACTCTGGTTCCTCACACCAAATCAATCCCATAAAGCATTATTTTGGAAAAAGATGTGTTCATGTGACCTCATACAGATCCAACAAACAGTGCATTATGGGATATGGTAAAACCCACCCTCTGAATTTTCTCAGCTTTCTCATGTGCCCCCAGTGGCCTGTTCATTCATAACATTGTCTGTACTATATACCAAATAGAAATACATTATGCATGAGTTTCAAAGTACAGTAATGTTGCACTCATCCAGGGCCTTGTGAGCATTAGACCATTTTAGTAAACAAAGCTCCAGGTTGCAAAGAGAGTGTGTTTATAACATCAGTGTCACACCATGTGTGTGAGTGTAAGGTCTTAAGTAAAATAGCTGCCATGTGATACATCTGTGTGCTGCCATGTGTAAGAATAACTTGCATTTTATATTTCCTTGAGTCAGTGACTCTTGAAATGGTCCTTCAGGTGACTGTTGGCTGAAGAACCATTTCAAGAGCCACAGACCAAAGACTTGGCATAATAGTATGTTTGATGGTAATTTCTGACAAATGGCAGCTATTGCACTTATGTCCTTGCATTCACATGATATATGATTGACTCCCATCCCCTCTATTATACCTGAATGTACTCTCTTATATGACATGTTATTGTGAGTTGGATATGTTAAATGTTATTATCCGTTAGCCCATGTATGATTTCCTTCTGTTGAGTTTGGTCAAAATGACCTAGAGATGAAATGCTGATTGACAGAAAGACTTCAAATGGCTCATCAACATATCTGTTAATTTAGTGGTTTAATAATGACATAATGCCAAAACAAGTTTGCAACAGTTTTCAAACAAGTATTTTAAAAAAAAGCTTGCCCGGGTCATGAAAGCCAGGTAATCGCAAAAGCCGGGTGACCGCCAAGTCTGAATTATAATCTTAAAGGGATTAGCAGCGATATATAGAAGAGAATCGAAAAAAATGTAGAAATGCATTTCTATAAATCACGGATAAGTGCGTATAATTCCATATAACTGCTTTAATGTAGAAACAAACCATCAAAATAGTGAAAAATGGAAGTATTTGAGGAAATTTGTTATACCGTCTCCTTCAAATAGACATAGAGCGATGGTTTCTCAAAATCTACACTAACTCGCTATTGTGGTTTACACCAGTAGATAATAAACAAAGATCAATAATATTTGTTTGAGGTCAAACTGTATAGTTCTTGGTGCACAATATCTCGCTTTAAAATTGGGGATATTCACAGGTAAAGGTTTTTTGATCTCAAGTCGGAATTTTAATACGCATATATTGAAATTACAGAAACAGATAAAAAGTACTGCCTCGCCTTTAATACACGGATTTCAAGCAAACCGCTTGCAGGTTATGTTAGCATATCCGTGCCAGTAACAAAAATATCAAAATATGAATTTTAATGATTTTTTTTTGTGTTTCTGATTAGCAAATCGCTGCTTTAAGAATCAGATATTTTTTTACTATGAATCTGCATTGTATAATTTGTGTTTGACTCATCAGAAAATAAAGATCATACCATTGGCATTAAAATTAAAAATAAGATTCAGTAGTAGTTTCGATTATCGCAATGGGTATAAGTGTCCCATGTAATAAACTGCAGAAGCACTCTCCAACTACACTAAAAATGTTGTTAAACATTTTGAGTAATTGAGGTCAGGGTCATACTGAAGCAATCGAACATAATCCATCAAGTCCTAAATGGACCAAATGCATGCCAAATGTGCGAAATTTAGCACAATTTGCATTAATTTGGTCCAAATTTAGGCCAAATTTGGTTGTAATCTCTCAAAAATTGTGAGGAAAGTGCAAATGTTATTCCATTACGTCCTGATATTTCAAGCCAGGGGAAGCAACTCCCCACACCTATTTGTGGCTGCAAAAACATGGATGTCATAAATGCTTTAACTTTTTGTTTCACTAAATCAGTCACAATCTTAGATTAAACAATAACAAGCATCCTTGTGAGTTTAGGATCTGTTCCTTGTGGTTCTTATTGTCCCTGCCAAACTAAGTTTGGAAGAGGCCTATGTAAGTCCGTCCATGAGAAAAATGTTAACCCTGGCATTTCTGTGATAAAAATGTTAAACTTATCTGTCCAGAGCTGAATTAAGGAGCAGTCTGGACTAGTTTAGGTTGGCAGTTCTTAATATTTGCAATTTTTTACGCATCACGTAAATACGAGTTTGCCTTGTTTGAATTCTTTCTGTCATATCGTTCATCATGGAATTTTATGTACTAGTTAATCCCCAAGACCTTAAAGGCACTAACAGTGATTTGCTAGATCAAAATCTCAAACAAAATCCACACAAAAATTTTTTTTCTTTTTCATATTTGTAACAAGTATAGGTATCCTATCAGTGATAAAGACCAAAAGCAACATAACAATGATAAAACTGAATATATTAGGTGTTTCTAATTCTGGCCGTACATAACCTGATCGGCAACCTCGTCCCCCCTACTTCACTCCATCAAAATTGATTAAGATTTAGACGCCAGGAAATATTTCCTTTTGTTGTTATGAACAAAAACATCTCCAAATGTGGCCGACAACATTCATTAACACACATGGTCCTATGGGCCAATGTAGTACACGATTTGCTTTCACTATCCAAACGGCTGGGCCGATTTAACTCAAACTTTTTAATCAGAGGTTTTTGGTGATATGCTTCACGAGGGAGAAAACATGAAAAATCAGCCCATAATCGGGTCACCCAATTGGAATTATTCTTTTTTGTCTATTTTTTTAGTGAAAAAAAATTATGAGAATTATACAAACTCAGTGGCGTATCTTAGGGGTTCTTTCAGGTTTGCGCCCCAACATATTAAATCAGTCTATTTTTGTTATTAGAGGTCCTTCCTCCCCTGGGTCCCTCTAAAAAAAAGGTCTGGATATACTGGGAGAACTTATCGTGCACTCTACAGCTACTTGTGCAAATTTTGAAATCATTTTGGTATAATGTATGGATCACTGGTAGTGCCTTTAACATGCTGCCCTAGTCAGGCATGGATGGTTGAATCCCTAGCCAGTTTATCAAGTTTTATTGCTAACTGTACTTGCCTGAATTCTATTTTGCCAATGTGTAAAATTAAGTCACTACCAGATGTATACTATTGCCAAATGTAATGCACTACTTTCTTACCCCATATTTTCCTACAATTTGCAGAATCTGGGTTGGTAGAGATACCTCAATGTTGCATTAATCAGCCGGCCACACATACACACGATTTCTGGCACTTAGTGTTTGGGCTGTGACACACTATGAGTTACAATATGCTCATCCACCAAGGACACAGTTCAGTGGATTGTACTTGTACATACATTGACATGAATGACCTTATGTGATCTGGGTATCATATATCATACCCAAAAACCAGGGGGGATATTTTCGTAATATTTTGGTGAATGAAAGCTACTGAACTGTGGCAAGGGAATTGAGATTTTACTAGCTCATAGTGACAACAACGGAATGAGTTCCATGTACCCCTCTTCAAAGTTCTACATGTAACATTTTTTTTTTGGCCTAAGGGTTCTGGTTTTTGTTAGGGTTAGGTCATAAATAAAAAGAATGTTTCCTGTAGAATTTTAAAGGTGTTGTTTATAAAACTCTTTCCAAAACAACTCATGGAATATGATGCAGTGTGAGTTTACTTCAGTGCTAATTCAATCCTGGTGAAGGCCAAGTTTAGTCAAAATCGGCCAATCTGTGAGGTAGCAACTATGTCCTCAACAATAATTCAACCCAATAACCTGTCAATCTCAGTCTCTGCATCATAATATAAGCTTGTCATTTTTTGTCCCTTAACCCGATGTCTACTAGCAGATTTCAGTGGTTGTGCAGAGATTATATGATGTAATAGCCAATCAGAGACATTGTAAGGAAGGCTTTTAATGTTATACAAGGTCTATTTTGATTGGTTACTCAGAGGTTATATCATGCTATAACATGTTACAAGCCAATCAGAAGAAAGGTTTTATTCCTTGAGGGGTTAATTTGTCGTATGAGTGCAAGGAGGGCGATAGCTGCCATGTGATACATCTGTGTGCTGCTGTGTATTAGGATAACTCAATTTATCTTAGTCTGTGGTTCTTGAAATGGTGTTTCAGGTGAGGCAACTGTGTCGCCTGAAGGACCGTTTCAAGAGCCACTGAACAAAGAATCAGTATAATGTATGTTTGATGGAAATTTCTGAAAATGGCAGCTATTGCGCCCTCCTTGCATTTGCATGATGAACTGTGTTGTCTTCCATCCTAAAAACATCACTCCTAATCAGCATCCGAATTAAGGGAAAAAATGTGGTTGTCCCACGGACAACCAGGTTGCAATTTTTGGTTGTCCGCCAAAACTTTTGGTTGTCCGTATTTTTTTTTAAACAACTTTCTTTAAAAAGTGATGAGGTGAAATGAGAGTCTATCTCATACGTGTTTGGCCAAGCAAAAGGGGTTTTCCCTGTACCTAATTATTAGCATAAACAATCTGGACTTGATTATTATTTAGCAATTTTTGTGGGTGAATTTTTGGGAACTGCGATTTGACTTCATTGGAGAATTTACAAAAGAAAATCTCCAAGACTTAGTCCCATCGGCTGTGTCAGGTTCTATGAATTGTGGCGTATCAAAAGAGACTTTTGGCTCTAGATTTTAGGGTTGTCTGCCGGACAACTGTAATATCATTTTTGGTTGTCAAAGGCCTGAGAATGTTTCCTTCAGATGGTAAGAATGAGAACATAATAGACTTTCCTGGGCACTAACTCCTATAATACTATCTGTCTGATTGGCTCATTACAGGACACAACATGAGATAGCCTTCTGAGTAACCAATCAAAATAGTACTTCTATATATCTGTGCAAATCATACCACCATTTGTACAGCATCCCTGATTTGCTCATTACATGATATTACCTTTCAATAACCAATCAAAATTGCCAATAGATAAGCTGGTAGTGCCCGGGGGGTTAAAAGAAAGTGTGTAATTAGACGTTTTGGTGACGGCCTAACATGCAAGCTTGAAAGCGTAAAAAGTGGACCACCTACCTTAAATATGTTCACCTCAACCAGTTTCTGTATGAAAAACTGTGTTAGATTTGTAAGACAGGAAACACTTTCCCCCCGTGGACATTATCAAGTATGGAGGTAGACTAAGTTACAAATGACTAGGATAAAGTGGGTGTAATACATCAGTATATTCATTGCTTTAATCATTGCTTTTGTATTAAAATGTTAGCAATCCTATCTCATTGACATATTATAATTTGACCGACCCTGGGCGGTGTTAACCCAATGGACTTTATTTGACTCATTATCTTTTGATTCATGTTCAGGTAGGTCAGTACCCAGACGCTTTGTATTGGTAAATGTGATACATTGTGTTTATGTAAAATGTCTACAATATTTGTATTTTCATTCTCTACCCTCTGACCCCGGCTCAAAGCCTGCCAATAAATACACTAATTAATTTACCAGAGAGTGATAGTTATATACTCTGTCCCTTCGGAAGTATGGAATAAACTCTACAGTGAGGTATGCAATATCTGCATGCCTTAATCAGAGATGTAACTTTTCCGGAAATTTCCGGATTTTGGGCCATACATTAAAAAAATTCCAGAAATGTAAAAAAAAAAAAAAAAAAATTACATTTTTTTTTTACATTTTTAAAAAAAAATTTCTGAGATCAAATTGTTAATGTTAAAAAAATTCAAGTTTTAAGTACCAATTTATTTTAGAGAAAGGACCTTGTACCCTAAAATCGCATATGAGAGCTGTGAGCGAATGAAGAAGCAACACAGGAAATTATCTCTTACTCGGAGTACAAAAGTACAATGTTGAAGAATGCAAGCATTGGG
This sequence comes from Ophioderma brevispina, assembly GCA_023653785.1. Classification (NCBI taxonomy): domain Eukaryota; kingdom Metazoa; phylum Echinodermata; class Ophiuroidea; order Amphilepidida; family Ophiodermatidae; genus Ophioderma; species Ophioderma brevispina. The sequence goes on along the minus strand of JAMKCH010004352.1, from coordinate 26,034 downwards.
AGACTTTGTAGGAGATTACCCCATACTTATAGGTGGACAGAGTAAAAGCCCTCACTTATTAGTGAATGTGAAATGATCTGATCTAATCAGGCTAAAGAAGGAAATTATTATCGGTGGTGGTCACAGGAAGAATTCACATGGAAAATAATCTGTGTTGAGCCTCCTCCAAACACCCCAGTTGCTGTATTTTGTGCTGATTTCTTGATATTTGCTCCCCAAAGCCAAACAAATTCTGGTGTGGCAACTGGTTAATAGCATTATTAACTATCCATAAATGAAGCCAACCTATAGTTGAAATGCCCACTTCCATAGCTTGTTTCCATAGTTACAGACTTAGGTAAACACCTCTACTGCCAACTGGGTTGCTTGTGATCCAGGGCTCGCATTGTTTTAGTGCAGTGGAGTGGAACCGAAGCAGTAGCCAGCAAAATGTGAGTGTGCTATGCTGAGACTTGAGGCCCGGCTTGGTGCCTTGCCTCACTGGCCTAGGCTATATGTTGCTGAAATTGTAACCTGATATGGTCGGGTCCATTTTTTTAAACAAACACAGCTAGCATGCGATTGCTTCCAAATGTTCGCCTTGCAATCTTTGGGGAAGCCGGCTATGAAGTTGTGGGCCGTTATTTGATTGTTTTTTGTTCCCTAATTTTCTTGAGTTGATCAGGTCAAATATCTCAGTGTGGTAGATGGAGGCTTACTCTGATGGATATGTAGTAACAATGCAACTAACTTGTTTTTAATCATTGATCAATTTTCATACCTTTTGATGATGTGAAAATGTTGCAAATGTATCGATAGAAATGTGAAAATTTTTTCGTTGTAGCAATAAGCCTGTTTGGACATTATGTATTGTTTTGTTCTTGTTGTCATGGCAACCATTAGTCATATTTAATATTTTTGCAGGGTAGAGGGTACTTGAGGTATGTAGGACAATAAAAAAACACTCTTGTGGTCATTGGTAACTCCCAAGTCTCACTTCACAAAATCACGCATATCAAGCCGAATCCTTTAACTGTGATGGATTATTTATATCTTATAATGTGGTTTTTGAGGATTCCCAAAAATTTGTGATCATATGGGAAACCAAACCATCTACCTAACACTAGGGTTGTAAATGATAAATAAGCCAATAAGAGGCAAGAGTGAAATTTGCTGGTAATCGCATCCATTAAGAAGGAGAATCGTGCTACTTCACATATTTTTTTAAAAATCTGTTTAGGTGAAACCCACAGTGTGGGTGGTCTGGTTATACCTATATTGCAAGAATTTTGTCATGATGGATAATTATGATGTCACCAGCATCACATACTGTCGTCGTATTTCATAATTGCGTTTTTAAATTTCAGTTCTGTTAAATATATCAATTGCATGTTTTCTTCAAAATAGTAAAGAGAAACTGTTTCTTTTGGCATGAAATATCCCCGTATATTTAAAATTGCGATTTCATCAGAAAATGTGTTTGTAAAATACGACAGTATGTGATGTCAGTGATGCAAGTTTCAGGCTATTGGCTGTATTTAGGCATTCTGTTACTCAAAATGTCTGCAATTTTATTATTTTCAGCCCATTTTGTAGACTTTTAGCCCATATTCATGGATTTCACAAATTGGAGTTCAGTGGGGGAAACTCTATTCACCTTTAACGGTTTGCCATTTTCAAGTAGAGCCTTCAACTGGCATTGGTATAAATGAGGGTGTTACATAACAATGTATTCACCTCTTACACGGTGAATGGTTTGCTTAGAAAGAATCAAACTGTTGTGTAAATCACCCATTCATCTTACTACCAGTTGGAGGCTCTCCCACAAATGGTGAATCTGTGCAAAGAGTAAATTGTGACTCGGAGGTTAAAAGTGTCAGATACTGTAAGGCGGGTGGTAGATTTTCCCAGCTTTGTGGTCTTTTTATCCCCCTGGCTTGAAAAGCAGTAGGGGGATTTTTTATCCCCCTGGCTTGAAAAGCAGTAGGGGCGGGGATTTTGCGATAGTCTGTGTGTGTGTGTTCCAGTTTGGTTAGGTTTTCGTTTTTCATATCTTGTTCGAAAAGTTTTAAGTCCGATTTAAACCATTATTATGTTTGTATGGATCCAAGTGTGGGTAAATATTGGATCTCAAACATAATAATGATAAAATTGGATAATTTATGCCCAATATTTATTGGTCTTGCTATGACGCTTAAAATAGTGGGCGAGATGCCGTTGCGCCCATACTTTTGCAATTTAAAGCTCGACCAATAAATATGGTCGCAAGCGATCCAATTTATTACTTGGATTGGGGTTAACACTTCTATGTACACAAAAGGCAGCTATTTTTATTAATACTGCCAACATGTTTTGATCGAGGATCTCGATCACTTGAGCACAGTAAGTGTTAAGGTGCAATAGGGGATCAGTCCATAGGGACAAAGGTCAGCCGAGGTCATGTTCCAGACTGTCATCTTGCCAGGGGGAGGATGCAAGTTTACTTGATGTATTTTACTAATTTTGTAAATGACTTACAGGTGACAAGTAAGAGTTGATAACATCAATGTAAGTGATACAGGGAGTTATTCTATATTTACCAAAAGATAATGGCATTGGTGTTAGTAGTACACCGGGTCATTCAATATTTACTGAGGTTAGTTGATTAGATCAAATTTCAACAAGTTAAGGATACTCGAAGAAGAGGTTTTTACATGATATTGATTTGTATAACATTCAGAAGACTCATCACCATAATCTCCGTTCTTTTTCTGATTGTACTCGTTTACATGTTCCAAAAACCAACAGAGTCATTGGGGACAAAGCCTTCTCTGTGGCAGGGCCACGGCTTTGGAACACTCTCCCAATTTTTGTAAGAGAAGCACCATCTCTCGTTGTCTTTAAACAGAGGTTAAAAACTTACCTGTTCTCTTAATGGTCATGTTCAGTCACACATTTCATTGCTTCTGTTGTCTTACTTTCATGCCTTTGTGCATTAGTTTGTATTGCGCCTTGAACTGTGTAAAGGCGCGTTATAAATATATTATGTATGTATGTATGTATGTAAGAGGTTATGTAGCACATAATGTCACAGTTGAGTGATTTTACAATTACAGCAACAAGAATGTTGCAAAACCTAGAATTTCATGTTTTTGAGGGGTAATGACGAAGCTTATTATTGCCAGTTGCTTGATACCAAAGTGTGAGTTTGTGACTTTTAAATATCATGAAAAGGTGTTGATTATCATGCAAAGATGTTGATTATCCTGCTAGGATGTTGATATCATGAGATGTTGATATCATGTAAATATGTTGATATCATGCAAGATGTTTGATATCATGCAACGATGTTGATATCATGCAAGATGTTTGATATCATGAGAAGATGTTAATATCATGTAAAGATGCTGATATCATGCAAAGATGTTGATATCATGCAAAGGTGTTGATATGCAAAGATGTTGATATCATGTGAAGATGTTGATATCATGCAAAGATGTCAATATCATGCAAAGATGTTGATATCATGCATATATATGTTGATATCATGCAAATGTGTTATCTTGCATGAATTGTACTGGATAATCAACATGTAGCATTTAGAAATTTGTAAGAATTCTTTTCCCATAAGGTCCCAGGAAATGAGATGATCAACCTACTCCAAATCTTTGTGGGACATTCCATTGCAATAAACAGGGCCAGAAAAAAGAATACACTACCAGTGACATCATTAGTGAAACTATTGATTTTCAGTCAGTGTCATGAATTTAGATTCACACCAGTCACCTGGAATTTTCTATTACTCTCTGATAAATCAATGGTGCCACAAATGATGTCACCACCAACTCAAATATCGAATGCTTTCTGGTCCCACCTTGTAGACTTGACACAAACCACATCAATTCTATTTGCATTCCTGGGATATTTAATCAAGAATGTGGATAAAAGTAGGAATTGCTTTTTAAAATCAACTATTCTTACAATTCTCAGTTGCCAAAGTACGGTAAATTTGTATTCTGTGTGGGCATTTGATTGTGTTAATTTTGTAATTAACAAAAATTATAAAAGATGTGTTTGTGCAGATTTTTTGATAGCAATGTTCAGTTATGGGCCTTTTGGATGGTTGTTAAAGGTGCATTTCATGATTTCAGCACCTTCTGTTTTATTCATTGATCACTAGATATCCTTGAGAAAAGCTTATTCTCAAAATTTGAGCTGATCCTGATCTTGCGGTTTTATGTTATGAGCAATTGCTCGTTTCCCACGGTCCCATAGGCTACTGTGCTGTAATTTCTGTCCGTTTTTATGGACAGAAAATACAAAATTGCGAATTTCTTACAGATGTGACCGAATTTGCATGTAAGATTGGGCAAACGTGGATTACTAAGGCTAACGGTTCAGATGATATAAAAATCTCAACATTTTTTTAGGTAAGTCGAGGGACGAGGCTGTGGATCACGAAATGCCCCTTTAATATAGGATGCCCTAGGTTACGTAGCCATTGTGTGATAACATGGCATTCATTCATCACAATCCATATTTAGTGTTGTCTGGATCAAGTCACCTTGATCAAGCCAAAAAAAATTGTTGTATTGGAGTAACGGGCCAGTTCAAAATAGGGTTGGGAGGTGGCAGGTGGCCAGATTTTTTTTTTTTTTAACATTCACTTTCCTGTACTTTATGTGACCATGCAAGCTAATAAATCACACAATGACAAAACAGCTCAGTTGGAACTCTGGAGAGAGCCTTTATTCAGCACCCAGGTTCAGCTTGTTTAACTTTTTTACTTTTTTTTTTTTTTGTTTTCCCTTTTTTTCCCCCTGACGATTTTCCTCAATATTTTTTTTGAAAAGTCTTGGGTCGGGCCGAATTTTAGGGTCGGGCGGGTTACTCCAATACAATATTTTTTTTTTGCCTTAGTGGCAGCTGTTAGATATAATGTAACAATGCCTTCTTTTGATATACTGTAAAATGATTTCATTTGGCGGGGACAAATTTTAGTGAATTTCAAATGAGCAGCAATTTCAATAGGATTTAATTTCACAAATTTAGAACATTTAATGGTAAATATAATTTTAGCGAGGGACTTAATTTAGCGAATATTGATGTTTAGCGAGATTAAATCCCTAGTGAAAATTAGTCATTTTACAGTAACCTAATGGGACTTAATAGTGCCCAGTCACTGTGTTTTGACATTTTACTGGCAGGACTTAAGAGGAATGGCTGCGCATAATTCGCTATACTCCGTTTCACCTCGCCATGGCAGTAGAGATAACGTGCAAACTCTGGTGCTACACCCAAGTGAGGGCGTAATTTCAAGCGCGAATAAAGACGGCAATGCAGAACACGTGTATGACTGCTGTGCGTACTAAATTTTAATTCCGCGATGAGGTGAAGCAAGTATAGTGGCAGAAAGAAGCAATCGCTGAACTATGTCGGCTTGGGAGTGATTAAGCAGCAAATTCTTTGACTAATTGGCGCACAATGATTGTAAACTCTGACCAAATACTAGCATGTGTGATAATAATGCCCATATTTGTCATCTTAATGCAGTGACTGGTACTAGGAACCTTCCTGAGCATGTTAATTTGGGGATCGTTATCAGTATAGGAAACATATAATGTGCCAGCACTACTTAAATTGTAGTTTTATATTTTGTACTTCATTGCAGTGTTAAATGGGTGATTTATAGATTTGTGTGTTGTGCAGTTAGGAGAGATATCAGCATGAGCCAAATGGCTCAATTCCCATGGCATGGTTCAATAACTTAATTCAGCAGTTCTTTTAGAAAATACACCACCTGCTTTTTAGGTCATCTGATGGGAAATACATTATGGCAGCATGATTCTAGCTTTTTAGTGCAGTGATGAATCAAGTTCATACTTGGTATGCTTATACATTGAGACAAGGTCTTATGTGAGGTCACAGATGAGGTCAAAGGTTATTCAGAGTCACTTAGGGTCATATCTTGTGCATGTGGTATACACTTTCGTTACAATGTTGTCTAGCATTTTAGCACAGTGATGGATCAAGTTTATACATTGAGGAAAGGGGTCTTACTCGGGGTCATAGGTGAGGTAAAAGGTTATTCAAGGGTCATTGAGGTCATATATACCTGAAGACTTCCTATCCCATGCTTTCAAACCTTTGCTGCTCTTGAAAGTTCTTGCTCTACTCTCTGTTCCTTTGGGGATAAGTGAGCAGGAATTGCTACTAAAGTCTAAGCCCACACTTCCTTTAACACGTAGTCCGCTCGTCATGCCACTTCCGGGGCCCAGTGCTATGCAAATTATGCACTGATCGCGCACGAGTGAGCCACTCAACATCGGCGATTGTTGTCAAGGAGCACTGCCACAGAATCTCCGGTCAGTGCGTGTTACGCACTACACGCTTAAAATACGCTTATTTTGTAAAAGGAATGGTGGCTTCTACTTTAGTACTGTTTTGTTGTAGTAAGTGGTTGACCATGTGTTCATTTTTAAAAGTGGGCAAGTTTGGATTCCCATAGACAACTCTTGAAAAAATATGCATGAGATGTATAGAAAAAATTAAATTTTTTTGTCCATATATTGGTTGAAGAAGATTGCAGGAAGCACCTGTCAAATGTATGACTTCTAAAAGTGGTTGATTTAAGTGCAGATGAACAAAGCCCTGGGTTATTTTTTTCTCTTTCCTATGAAGTACTGATCAAGCCACACGGTAGCCATGGTAACTGCCTGCACACAAACTTATTTATAGATGTTGGTGGTAGAGGGCACATGTTCAACAAAATTAAGTATTCCTGTTTTGTGACTGATAACTGAATATTAGCTGCTGAATTCTGTTTTGAAAATAAAGATAACTTTCTCAGGTCATGTCTGCAAAAACCACAAGTTTGTAAGGCTGCTTTTTCCCCTTTTTTAGATTTGACACATTTGGAGAGCATTAATTGTCAATGAAGTAACCTTATTTGCACTGAAAGAGAAAAAAAAATCTTTCAAGATTTTAAGCTTTCAAATGACAAATTGTGAACCAAATGGTAAATGACCATGCTCAGACATTTAACCAGGATAAATTGTGAATTTCAAAGACGACTTAAAAAATCCCCACAAAGGCAGCCTCCCCAACCCAATTAGAGTAAGCACCTAGATTGAGAGTGTTTGCTCTAAAATTGAAGGATACCTGATTGTTTTATGATCTGCAGTTTCATTGATGATTTGTGTAACTTTGAACAAATAGATTTGTAAAGCAAAGCAGCTCACAGATAGCTTTCTATGATCTTTAATTGTATGTATTTTTTGCGTATATATTTGAGAAGAAAATTAAGTGAGGAAATTAAGTGTGGAATAATGTATATCTTATTATGTGGTTATTATTCCTATGCAGGGTGTACTTATTATTAACATGGCTGGTCTCAACCATAGTCCTAAATATTGATGTGTGGGTTTTTTTGCAGTTATTAAAATTATTACACCAAATTTGAAACGGCCTTAAAGTGCATCATATGATTTCAGACTTTATAGTATGGGATTACACATTGGTTCTTGAGATTTACAGATTGCTAAAACCCCACTGATGTGGTTAATCCTATTAGAGGTGGATGTAGTTTAAAGTCTGTGTTGGAGACCATCTTGTGTTAGCCAATAAGCACATCATGCATTTGTTATACTCAATATGTGGCCCTACTTTGATGACCTTTGACCTCCTTCAAAGGGAGATGAAGAGTAGGTTGCCATGACAACAGTAATAATTTTGCATTTTGTTAATGTTGTGATCTTGGCTCCTTGGTGCTATTGAATGTATTTTATTTTAGATTTGCTTAAGGGTATTGGATAACAACATTTCCCCTCCCTAAGAATGAAATTGAGGGTGCAGGGCAAAAAGGTCCCATCTGCAATAGCTGCCAGGTGTTAGATTTGCCAGGTATAACACTTAATAAGAACACAACTGATATATGACAGCTATTGCAGATAGGGCAAGAAGGCCCCATCTGCAATAGCTGCCAGGTGTTAGATTTGGCAGGTTTAACACTTACAAGAACACAACTGATATATGGCAGCTATTACAGATGGGGCCTTCTTGCCCTAAACCCTCGAAATATAACAAGTTGAGATTTTGAGAGGCACATTACCTTATTGACTTGTCACTCCTTGGGCTAGATGAATTCCCAGAGGGTGTTTTGAACCATTCCCATAATGCAATGCAATTTGCCTATACTGTACTGTACAAAATTCATGTCAATACTTAGGGATAAAAAGTGTTCAGGAAGCTAGAGGACCACAAAACATTTCATGATCATGCTAAAAATTCCCTAAGTACTAACACTTTGGGGTCGAAAATGAGCGCAAAAGTCATGGTTCTTATGTGTTAAGAATAGGATTTTTGTGGGATCACATGACCCTATTGAGGTGAAATTTCTCAAAACTGGTGCATTATGGGATTGACTCAAAACACCCTCTGAATTCCATACTGTAGTGTGAATGCAAGGAGGTCACAAGTGCAATAGCTTGCCATGTGAGAGATCTGTGTGTGCCATGTATTAGGATGATACTCTTTTCAAGAGCCCATCTGACCCCACACTGGGCCATAAGAGGTATGTTGATGGGATTTCATGACAATTGGCAGCTATTGCACTTATGACGTTCTTTCATTGACATGATGAACTTAAAATAGTAAGTGTACATCTCCCATCAGAGCTTCATCACCCACCTTATGGGAGGCATGTAATTCTTAGTTGTCTTTCATGTTGGATCTTCCTATTGTTTAAGTAAGATTGTATATTCACATATCGGCCAGCATGCTCACATTACACAAGATTTATCACTGGCAGATTGATAGGCTTATGAGGGGTGAAGAGGTCATGTCCTCATTCCAGGGTGATGGAGGTTGTGGCCAGGGTAAAGGGTTGTTGTCACAGGGTGAAAGGTCGTGTCCCAGAGGTGCCCCCACACTTTCTGGACTCCTTCCCTTTTGTGATAGTGTACCTCTTCAAATGCATTTACTACTTGTTATGCGTTATACTGATGTAAAATGTGCCCTAATCATGAAATGCTTTTTATTGTTAATAATATCAAAGTACATGTAATATTAAACACTCATGCACACATTATAGAAGGTTGTCTTTCACTTTATTTCTTGAATATATAAGGCGCTGAAATCATAACACTTGTGTCTAAAATAACTCCTCCCAAAAAAAGTTTGGAACCTTTTTTGTGAAGGTTGTTTCATTATGTTGGATATCATAATAAAGGGTCATTATTTTCTCTACAATGACACCTATTTGGAAACAAGCACGTTTTATATGGATGAGCACCCTCCTTTGATTACAGGAGGTCTCAAACTAAAGTACCCACTTATGCAACGGCCGAGTGTTCTATTGGAGACAATTAATGGCAAATTGGCACATTGTGGGAGACCCTCATTTTGTCTTGCCATCAAGAGTTACTCAACCATTGTGTTACGCGGTTGGTGTAAAATGGGGGTTGCCTTGTAAACGAATTAAAGATCCGTTTCACGGATACTAAATACTATGAAAACAACCTTCACATAAATTGAGATATAACTCAACAAAAAAAGTTCCAACTTTTTTTGAGGAGTTTGAGTGGACAAATTTCAGTTATTTTATGCACCAGTAGATTAACGCCACTATCAGAGTAATTTTTTTTCACAAATCAAAAATGCCCAGTTTGTCTCTAAATTGTAGGTGAGGTCATATCAACACCTATATTACTTTTCAGTGAAAAACAGCTACTTGAGCATTTTAAAGCGGTCTTGAAGATGCCATTTACGACTATTTCTAGACCTAAAAAAAGTCGGATCCCAACTTTTATTAGTAAACAAAGCATAATTTCTTGACAAATACTGCGTGTTACGCTTAGCTACTTACAGGGTCTTTACTACAACAATTTCCAATACAACAGTGCAAAAAGATGGACTTTGATGAAAAATAGGGGGCACGATTTGTTTACATTGTGAAGAAATCGCTGATAGTGGCTTTAAGGCTATCTAAAGTCATACATGATGCTGCTTTTGCTTTAAAATTGGTTTACATTAGGGAAAATAGATGACTTTATTCACTCCCCAAGATCAGAAGGGGGAGGTGAACAAAAGCATTCAAACTATGCCAACTAATACCAATTAACATCATGCAGTTACAATCCACGGTATAAAGCCTCGCGACCTTTTCTGTGAGTGACTCGGTTTACAGCCATTTTAATCCGGTTAGAGAAATTAAACCTTAAACTGGGTTAAGTTTGTGTGCAAGACATGTTTTTCAATTGAGTGGACAACAACTTTCCCAGGGTCGTATGCTAATGTTTTGTACCTCTCAATGAAGAGAATTTAATAATCTTGATTGACACGTTGGTACGAAAAATAACGGTCAACAAACCTGGCCGTGGCGATGAAATGAATATGGCGAGGTACGGAGTGATGTTTATGGTGAATCTATCATTGAGTTTGCACAGGAGATTTGGCCGATGGTGCATTGGCTTTCCACATAAATGTGCATCGACGACAACTTTCTTCAATGTGTTTTGATATCATTTTACAATGTAATTCAGAGGAATAAATCTACTAAAAGATGTTGGTACAAAAAATATCGGATATAGTTTTAATACAGCGATGCAAAATTTGAGGCTGGCTATTCCAAATACACGGGAGATTTTTCGGGGTCACGTGTCAATTGTGACCGCCGTGTGTGTGGAGAATACAAAAGTGGACCGTAACTGCAATATGAAACAATGAGCATTGCAGCACCCCACAGCAAGGGAGGAACTTGGAAATATTACTTAGTTGCAGTGGGTAAGGGAACAACCCAAAAGGTAGATGATATCCTATAAAAGTTTTGTAAGAGAGCCACACTCTCCACTACCTCTTAAGTCTTATGCAATCAGGCCCATAACCAGGATATTTTAGGGGTTTTCAAAAGTGGGATTTCTCTCAAATTCCCATCCCAAAAGTGGACCATTTTGCCGAAACGTTAAACTTTTTTTGACAAACAAGCATAAAAGCCCTAATTTTTGGATCGCTCTGCTGACAAAATCTATTTTCTGGCCTTTATGGTTTTTGTTTTGGCCTTTTTGGGGCCTTTTTGGACATCTGCTTCCCCGCCCCCTACTTGTTACGGGCCTGAACATTGAGAAATGCCAAAATTTTGGCATTCAAATATGTTGCTGTGGGTATTCAGTGACAAGACAATGCATCTATACCATACAGAATAATTTTGTTGTAGAGGTATTTTCATGATAAAATAAAGTAAATATAGTAAACAAGAACACACATGGGAGTACGGTATACAGCTATTTTAGGGGATGCCTATTCCTTAATTTTGCAGCGGAGTTGGGGAGTAATTGTTACCATTTGGAAAAGATTTGAAACTTTGATCTTACTTTATATTTAGAAAGTTAACAGAATCCATGCACCTTTTCTGATTTGTTTTTGTTTTTTGATATTAAAGATGAATTGGATCAAACGAAGCCACAAGTGTACTTAAAGAAATTTTCCGAAAGTGAGAAAATAAGGTAACCAGGCTGAATGAGATAATTTTATGTTGTGACTAAGCCAACTTGAAATTTAAGAATCTGGGAAAGGCCATTTACAATTCCGAGGAATAGACATCCCTGGCTATTGTTATTATTTTGTTTCTTTATCCATTCCGGAGAGAGTATCTGATAATTTAACCTTTGTTAATATGAAAAGGAAGAAAACGGCAGTGTTCAAAGATATTGTGTTGTGGTAAGTGTCTGTACGGAGAGTAATGACTAAAATATCTAATTTTGTCTTTATTAAGGCTCAGTCACACAGACGATTTTTTGCAAGAAAACCACTTCCAGACTGCTCCAGACTGGTGCCGATTGGCCAATTTTCGAAAATCGTGAGCAGTTTTTCTTTCTCATGTGTAGTTCAGGCAAGGTCTGGGCCTGTTCTGTGCAGTCGTCTGTAGTCTTACCCATTATTTGCTAGAAAACCGCTTCCAGACTGTTCAAGACTGGTGCCGATTGGCAGTCTTCTGGATTTTTGGAGATTTTGGCCCCAATTCATGCTCCAGGAGCATATAATTTCAACTCGTCTCAGAGGGGCGCTATTCATTATTATGTGTCGCTTTATTCTGTTACGACGTTATATTGAAGTATTACAAAAGAATGACTTCCTGCCGGCTCGATTGCTTGTCGTGTGTCTTGGGGGCTCGCTTGTTATCTAAAGGTCGTGGGTTCAAATCCCACTCCAGAACAAATTTAGTATGATTTTTATTGGTATTTAAGAGTTGGAGATTGGAATCATAAAAACTCAGAGTTTGTGGATTGAAGTATAAAATAGTGAATATCTGCCTTATGAGATAAAAGACTGGTCATGGTCCCTGAGCATGAATTCGGGCCAAAATCTCGACGTGCAGTCCTTGCTCTCTTGTGTGGTCGCGAGCACGTGGCAAATGTGAAAAAACCCGCCACGATTTTTCTGCAGCTTAAAAAAATTGTGCGGGTTTGGAATCGGGAAGGGCGGCTTGAACACAAGAGCGGATTGAAGCGGTAGCCGATGAGTTGGTGTGGGGGAAACTGCCAGGAGGAAGGAGGAAGAAGCGAGGGGGAGGGGTGGGGATAAAGGGGGGGCAGGGGAGGTCAAGAACCGAGGAGGAGGGTAAGCTGGGGAAAGTCAGGAGAGGAGGGGGTGTAGCAGGGAAGGGAGTGGGACAACAGGGGTAAGGGGAATGTGGGGGAGAGGGACAGTACGGGAGATCGAGTGTGAGGTAGGAGGAGGGGGCAGGGGAATGGAGGAGCATGAGGGGGGGGGAGTATAGGAGGGGGGAGAGTGGTGGGCGGAGAGGAAAGGTGGGCTGGGTTTAGGATAATCGGGTGTTGAGGAGTGAAGGTAGAAGATGGTGGAGAATGGGTAAGTAGTAGGGGAGGGTAGCGGCATGTGGGATTTGGGGGAGTGGGTGGGGAAGGGGAGTGGAGGGGGATGGATGAGTGGGCTGAGGAGGGAATGAGGAGTAGAGTGGGGGGGGGTTAGATTGAACTGGGGAGTTGTGCAGGAGGTCGAAGGGAAGTGGGATATAATGGGCGGGCCCGCATGATGAGTGGTTGTGTGCAGTTGGAAAGTGGTCGGCAATGAGTCTCTCCAAGCGGTAGAGAAAATACAAGGCAACTGGACATGTGAATCGGCGACTGAAATCGGCGACTACAGAAGATAAGTCGACGACTTGCAGTCCTTGACAGCAACTTGTGTGTCGTGCTAAGGCTCAGTCACACAGCGATTTTGTGCTAGAAAAACCACTTCGCAGACTGCTCCAGACGGTTGTCCGATTGGCCAATTTTCAAAAATCGTGAGCATTTTTTTCTTTTTCACTTGTATTTGGCCAGGTCTGGGCCCTGTGATCTGGGGGTGCGAGGTCGTGCTGTAGTCTTACCCATGGTATTTGCTGAAAACCTCTTCCCTGACTCCTCATACTGGTTGCCGATTGGCCATTTTTTCAAAATCGTAATTTTCCTTTTTTCAGTGTAGTTTTTGGCCAAGTCTGGGACTCTGTGCCCCTGTACAGTCTTCTGCAGTCTTGTGTGGGTCGGGAGCACGGGCATTTGAAAAAAAAACCCTTCCACGATTTTGTCTTGGTCAGCTTAAAAAATCATGGCGGATTTTGAATCGGAAGATCGCTTGAAGCACATGTGCGTTTTGGAAGCGGTAGCGGATGAGTTGGTGCGCATCATGATTGGTTGTATGTGCATGTTTGGAAGTGGTCTCAATGGTCTGCTCCATGCGGGATGCAAGCCAACTGGATATGTTGAATCGGCGACTAACTCGGCCTACAGACAATAAAGTCGCCGACTTGCAGTCTGGACAGCAACATGTGCTTGCGAAGGGGAAGGAGGTCGTGTTGAGGTCTGTCACTGATGAGAACTGAACAAGTGCATGCTGATCGCCTCTGCTCGGCGATGAGGCATCTCTTGTCTTGTAAATTGTGAACAAGACTGCGCGGATTTGGAAAGAAGTGGTCTTGTGGTATGGGAAGAGGTGACAATGCCAAATATTACCCGGGAACACAATCAAATTTCCCTTCAAGATTGCAAAATTTCCTTCAATTCTTATGTATTTCTTTATTTACAGACTACAATTTTTTCCCTCCAAATAGTAAGATTTCCACCTGGAACTAGGTTCCCAAGTTCCGCACGTTTTCCAGACGTGTCGCGTCGCGGTTGTCTTCATGTGACGGGACCTTTCTTGGTGTCAATCTTGGTGTTCTCGGCGACAATCAACGAAGAGTCCTTGAAAGCGACATTCAAGACGTGTGCCGTTGTTTCAAGGTCGGCTACTAATCGGGGACTGAACAAGTGGCGTCGGCCAATAAACATGGCTGGATCTTGTTGATTCCATTATGCTGTCGCCTACTGCAAAGCGTTTCAGCTCCACCTTGTCGTGTCTCGTTGGATGGAAGGGGGAGGGGGGTCGGCTGCAACTAATCAGATCCCTGGTCGGGATAAAAATTTTAAATTTTGCAAGGTTTGAACAAGACTGTAGCCGTTTTAAAGAAATGCGGTCTTGTGTAGTCGGGAAGTGCCGGGAGCTGTCGTCTGTGTGACTATACCTTTCAGGCTGCTTCTGTTCTTATCATTTGCATAGGCATACAATCTTGTACTTGGTTACAGACGTGGCAAACTGATGTTTGAGTGATTTTTTATGCCCCCTGGCTTGAAATGCCAGTAGGGGGGCTTTTTGCATAGCAACGCATGTCTGTATTTGTGTGTGTGTGTCCCAGTTTGGTTAGGTCTTGTTCGAAAGTGTAAGTCTGATTTAAAACCAGACTGCAATGGGGGGGGGGTGGGGGGTTAATGGTGCATAAAAAGTAGGGTTTTTGATATTCTTGTCCGTCGGATGCTTGCCAAGGCAGCGGTTATTCTATTGCAAAGTTCTGGCAAGTTTACCGGTGGAACTTCCTGTACACTCTTTAATGGTCCCAATAGGGCGAAGTCTAGCGGAGTCAACTCTGGGGATCTTCGCAACAGAATAACTGCTGGCCTTTGCAAGGCATCCAAGGACAAGAATGATTAAGGGTTGATTATTGAAATGGAAAAGAGAACGCAAGCCTGCATCCTTCTTAGAGACCCCCCCCCCCCCCCCCCCCCGCCAACGTCCCCAAGTGGGGGGGGGGGAGGACAGAGCAGCGCAGTAAACAAAGCATAGGCAAGATCTTGGAATTCTAATTATTGAAACTAAAATTTTCAATATCCAGAACTACCTTTGTCGCAAAAACAAGAACCCTAAAAGAAATGAGTCAAGCTTGGAGAATGTGTATTGTCTAAAATCTACTGAAACAGTACAATCCGTGGATAAAATGTATAATTTGTACCAATTTTCATCGTATTGGAAAGATTTTTTTGGTGTCAGAAACCTGACGAATGCACTTTTCAGATGTGTAATAATATGTTGGTTACTTTTTTCTCTTCGTGAATAGAGGGCGCTTTGAGGGTTTCCTTGTTTGGAGACACCCGTCTAATTAGGGCGGGGAACATTATTTGCAGGGAGGGCAGGTTTGTACGGGGAAAATATAAAGTAAATAATTGGACTGAAAATCTATCCACATTTTGGCCATGTTCTAATTATTAAAAACAAAGTATACGTTTGCCATTCTGGTGGTGTATCGTTTAGAGTGCAATAGTTCAAGGTCATCTTGGGGTAACATTTTCAAAATGACTCCCATTCTTTTCAAAATGGTCCCAATTCTTAATATAGTCCCCCAAAGTACCAGGAAATCTAATACTTGCACTCATTCACCATTTAGTCACTTAATTATGGGTCACTATGTAACAATGGTCTACAAAGCTGAATATTTATGGTGGAATTAAAAAATAACCGTCTAATTAACATTTCCAAATATGCATTAATTCAGTCCTTGAACCAGACACCAATTTGACGACAGTTGGTACAATCGAGCACTCTGAAAGAATTGACCTTGAACCGTTATGAGCCTTAATCCCTAAAAATTTTGCCCGTAGATTATGACCAACCGTACCTTTTTAACCCTCATGACCAGATAAGTGAATTGTGTATGTTTCAACAAACAATTATACCATGTTTTACTTTGAAAGTTTCCCATCTCAGACACATTATTTGCACATAAATTTCCTTTAAATAATTTTCCCCATTTTTTAGACTTTTGACATTATCCTGTGACAATTTTAAGAAGTATAATATACAAAATTGTTGCAAGTTTTTAGGTCAAAAAATATTTCTTGCACAAATAGGGAGACAACAGGAAATTGACGATGAAATATGCAAAAACAAAGCCATGTTTAATATGGCTGTCATCAAAGAAATGACCAATATTACCGCTGTTTTTAAGCAGTATAATGAATACCTTATGGTTCTATAACTTCGTGAACACCTTTAGTGATATATTTTTTAGTACAGATAGGATATTACAAGCATTATGGAATTGAATTCAAACACCCTGACGTTTATTACCACTTTTTAAGGTACCCCTTCAACCTGAAATGCTCAATGAATGCCAAATGCACATAACGAGATTTGGACTCGGCAAGTCAATGTTGCCAAGAAACAAAATACGAGTATTTTGTGGAGACTAATAATTAAGTAAGGACTACCTCCTTTTGATCTATTTCACCTCATCAAGGATGGATGCACAAGCGCTCGCGCCACACCCAAGTGCGGGTGGAATTAACGCGAACAGACGGTAACACAAACGCATGCATGACTGCTGCGTGTAGTCTTAATTCTGCGATTTCCCACTGTCACAACGAGGTGAAATAGAGATAAGACCCTGATCTCCATTATGTCTTTTTAGTGCAAGAATGTTGTTTTATGACCCAAAACAAATTTGCAACATTAACAATTTTGGTGTTATCATACTTCTAAACTGTCACAGAATCAGGGCCGTCGCTAGACATTTTGTCAGGGAAGGTGTAAACTGAAGAAATATTTTGCCACAGTAAGAGTCCTTGGAGTGAGCGTATAAAACCATGCAACTAACGGCATGGGGTTCGGGACCCACTTAAGGACCATTAAAAACATTCCTAAGTAGATGACCTTAGAGACATTTTCTTGTTGAGCGTTCGAAAGCCCAACTGCCAACGGTACACCACAAGTGGCCTTGACACCAGTGCGCAAACCGTGTGGGGTCCAGGGACGCTGGTTTAAGGCCCCTGCCGGGGGTCCATGGGCCGGATGCCCGGAAGGTCTTGCATTTGAGTCTTTAAGCACCTTCAAGATGAGGGGTAAATAGTAATCATGAATGAAAGAATGGTTTTCCCTCCAAATTTGCTGCTGAGATGGGCAGTAGTAGTTCTACTGCTGAAGGGGAACTACACTACGAGTCTTTACTGGGATGTAGGGCAGAGCCCCTGTCTGGGGTCCAGGGGGCGAAGCCCCCGGAAGATCTGGATTGTAGCTATTCAAACCTTCAAGAATGGCAAATTTTTTGAGGAGTAACTAGTATCAATCCAAGAGAAGACTAGTTTCTACCTTTGCTCATTGAGACAGGAAGCATAAGCTTGCACTGCCGAAGGCTACAATAGCGAGCATCAATATCTTTAACATGTGGCAGGAGCAAGCAGACCCTGCCGGGGCTCCATGGGCGGAGCCCCCAAAGGTCTTGGATTTCGTATTAAATGAGGGTTTTGACGGGCTAGGTATAAGTATTAGTAATTATTTCACATGAGAGAATGGGACTTAACTACCCAACCAAGCAGTAGAATTATGCATGAGCGGGGGGTTAGGGAACTGATCCCTACAAAGGGGATGGCCCATGGCTCCCCTCCGTTTACTACCTACCCATGCCACTGGGCCACGCTTGTGATTTCTAAATATATTTTACCCCATTTGAATTTTGATAACAAGTAACTGTTTAGGCAGGATTAAACAAATTCATAATTAACTGTTGGGCTACACTTGAACAAAACTATTGGCTTGAGGGGAAGCAATTTCAGATATTTTGGAATCATACTAAGTCTGGAGTTCAATTAATCTTATGCATTCTGATGCATTCTCTTTTGGTTTCTTTTCTTTCTTCTTCCCCTTTGTTCTCTCTTTTCCTCTCTCCTCTTTCTCTTTTTTCTTTCTTTTGCTCTTTGTCTTCTCTTGAGGATCACTGGGGGTGTCCACCACCCCCCCCACTGCGACGGGCGCTCAACAGAATAAATGTGTCATAATCTAGAAAAATCAGCAATGGGGGAACATGTAAAAAATGGGGGTGGGTGTCAAAAGTAAACACAGTTCTAATAATTTTGAAACCCAAACTCAATTTTTCATCTGACTTGAGGATTAAAAAAGCTATTAGTTTGGTCATATCTAATTCAATAGTTTTCAGGATTATAGGCTTGAGTAACAGTTTTCAGATCCTAGAGTTCTTTCTTTCAGA
The DNA here is from genome assembly GCA_023653785.1 of Ophioderma brevispina. Taxonomy (NCBI): domain Eukaryota; kingdom Metazoa; phylum Echinodermata; class Ophiuroidea; order Amphilepidida; family Ophiodermatidae; genus Ophioderma; species Ophioderma brevispina. The sequence continues at coordinate 7,730 of JAMKCH010004352.1, read as the reverse complement.
GTGCTCCGATTTAACGATACTAGTCTCAAATTGTTTGTCTGTCATTCCCTATAACAGAAAGTGCATATTTGTTTCTGGCGTGTGATATTTAAGTATGTAAATTAGATTGGGCAAGTACCAAGGCTGACTCAGAGATTTTCACGATGAGGGCGCCCTGAATTTCAAAAACTTTTGATGTATAGATATTTATATGTATAACAGACCATAAATAAGGATACCCGTGTGTAACAAAAATTTCGGATCCGTAAATTTATTTCAAAGTAATTCCATTGATTTGAGCTTACCTACCTATTTCATACCATTATTTAGTGGTTAAAAAAAAATGACTTTGTTTGAAAATCGAGGGTATGATCCCCTCAGGAACCTAGCTCCGATCAGCCTTTAAAGTAACACCACCTGGTCCCTGTGGCAAGAGATATAGTCCTCGGACCAAGTCCTCACCTGCACATGTGAATAGGTAATCCATTCAGTTGACTCTTGTTCATGGCAACATCACTTTATTGCTGTAGATATTATTAATCTTCCCCTAGAGATGGCCAGCGTATATTAGTGTTGAAAAAAAAAAACCCATTGGCGCTGGGCCGGATTCGAACCGTCGACCTTCGTATTACATGCACGACGCTCTAGACCGCTGAGCTAATCAGCTTGTCGGTAAAGAGGCGATATATATCATCTATAGGTGTTTTAAGTTTTTTTTTTTTTTTCCACACTATCGTGCGCTGGCCATCTCTAGAGGGGAAGATTAATAATATTCATATCATCCTTGTCAACCTGGAGGAACTAAGGTCGTTTAAATTTCAAGTCACTTTATTCTGTTGTCATCTATGGATCCCCTACTACTATGTCTCCCTCTTTTTACATTACAACAGAATATACAATTCCATGCTGATGAAGAGGCTTCATGGGCCACAAGGCAAAACTAATTAAATGATTCGAGTATCGATATGTTCCTTCTTATTAGTATAGATGTTTTATTTTTCACCATAAATCTTGATCTATGACATTATAAATGCAAACCCAATGGGTATCAGAAAAAATGCCCACCCCCCCATAGAGTGCGCCGGAATTCCAGAATTTTGTCACTTTTGAAGCGGAATTCCAGAATTTAATTGTCTAATAGAGGTGGGACATTCAAGCATTTTAGGTATAGAGGCGACGGAATTCAGCGTTTTTTACCATTTTCAGGTAAATTCCAGACAAAAAAATCAATAATTTTCAATGACCTCTATACCCCTAACCACAATCATCTCGGAATTCATTTTTTTTACATTGGTAGTTCAGGAATGCCTGAATTTACAGGAAGGTAGTGTCTAAAATCCTGCGTCAATTAAGGAAGTAGTGCATGGATTCCAGATGAATTCATGAGAAAGATAGCCAGGAATTCAAGATATTTTGTTGAATTGCCCTCTAATATATTTTTTTTTAAATTAATATTTTTTTTATTTTTAAATATATTTTGGGGGGGGGGCATTTTTTTTTCCTCTGGAATAGCCCAATGGGTGCGTGAGCCTGTTTTCTTAGTAGCGGGGAATGTGCAGATCCAAAGTACCATTTCAAAAGATACAGCAATTATGCAGCATTAGTTAGCTCATTAACATACTTTAATGGCCATTCATACTATATGACCAAAAAAGTAATCCAGTTGAGAACTCTTCAATCCACTTTATCACCAAGTTACAACCATTATCACCTTATGGAATTCCCAAATATTGGCAGTTTTATTTTGAATATGAGTTTTAGATCGATTAGTCTTTAATTAAAATCATTTAATAAGACACTATCAATGATTTATCAGAAAGGGTAAACATATTTGAAATTGAGGAATAGCTTAAAAGTGAAGGATAAGTCTGTAGAATTCTCATATTTTTTCCACACAAGAATGACAGAAAAGGAAGAACACGGCAGGGTTCAAAGATACGATTCTCATTCAACTACATGTTAAGTGTCCGTTCGGACAGTATTGCCTAAGATTTCTGATTTTGTCCTTCTTAGGTTGCTCTGGTCTTATTATTGCAGGGTATGTAGTACCTGTACTTGTTACATACATGCAAAAATTGATTTTGATGATTTTTTTCGATTTCTCTGATTTATAGCAAATCAATGATAGTGCATTTAAAGGAACTAATCGATACCATCTGCATGCTTGCTGATGAAATATCAACTCAGACAGTCCGGTCATATGGTCAGAATGGATGGAGGATTCTCGTATTCCAAAAAAAGATCTTCTTTAGTGAACTACAGTCTGGGAAACGGTCACGTGGTGCTCCTAAGAAACGCTACAAAGGAACACTTTGAAAGCTTCTCTCATGTGCTTGATGTTCTGCCAGAAACTGGGAAAATACAAGATCAGCAACGTGACTCATGACGTGCAACCATCCCAAGGGTTCAGTTCAGGGGCGGATCCAGGAATTTCAATAGAGGGGGCGCCAAAATTTTCGGGCGCTGTGCTCGCCAGTTGATCCGAACTATTTTTTAGCAGTCGGTTTGAAATTCTAAAATGCAAGAAGTAACATATTATGGTGTCTATATTATATATTATCAGGCGCCGTGTAAATCAGGAGAATGACTCTTGTGGGCGCCTGGGTGCCCACAAAAAGTATATCTTCCTGATCTACATGGCGCCCGACCCCCTGTACCGTAATTCTTAGAGATCTGTAGGCGCTCGGCGCTCTGTGAGGCAAAAAAGTCATTTTATAGATCTACAGGGCGCTTGACGTCCTATTTGCGGTGCCCGGCTCCTGTGCTCTGCAAAAATAGAGGGGGCTGCGCGGCCGGGTGGCGCCCCTCTCTAAATCCGCCCTGGGTTCAGTTACCGATGAGCCAAATTGCCCCCAAACAAGCAGGACTTGAACAAGACAGCACCAAATAAAAATGATAATAACTATGGGAAACCTCCAGCACTCGCTAGACTATAAAAAATTTCACACAGTTACGTGAGTGTGTGGTGTGCCAAATTCTGATTGACAAATAAATGAGTGAAAAAAGATGGGTGACTTTATCAACCTGTAAGTAACTCAATATGGTGTTAAAGGTAAAATTTAACGCATTTTCAAGAAAAAGGGTATTTTTCTCATTTCTTTGTGCAAGTCGGAATGGTTGATGGAGCATTTTGTGCATGTGGGGACAACACTCACATCAATGCCTTTTTTGTCGGGTCGCTAGCGACCCGACTATAGTATAAACCACTGCTCTCAAAATGCGAAGGAGTCTAGTTCTATAGCTGAATGTCTTTCATTAAAGACACTATCAGTGATTTGCCTAAATCAGCAAATCGAAAAATCATCACAAATCAGATATTTACATGTTACGTAAAAGGTACAGGGTATCCTAACATACCCTGCAAATAATAAGGCCCATGAAGCAAACTAATATACGGACAGAATCGGAGATTTTAGTCATACTGTCGAACGGACACTTACTATCAAAAACGAATTGAATGGAGAATGTATATTGGAACACTGCCCTTTTCTTCTTTTCTTCAATTCTACAGTTGGAAAAGGTAACTTATGAGAATTCTACCAGACTTATCCTTCACTTGTTGAAGCTATTCCTGCAAAATTTTCAAATATTTTTCAATCACTGATAGTGTCTTTAAATGTTTCTTTTATGAAAATGATATTAGGTACTACTATTTTAAAATTTGGAGTTTTGTGTTGGGTGTGTAATGCGAGGCAATTTCAGACAAGAATAACATAATTGCATGTTTGAAATGGCTTAAAAAGCATTTCTTTGATTTTAGTCTCTTGAAGACTTGCTTTTTGATGGGGTTTGTAAACAAACGTTGCAGGGATAGATAAAGGTGAGTAACAAATAGGAGAGTTATAGTAAGAAAATGATCAGGCCACGGAGAGTTATACTACGTAATGCTTGAAGCTTTGACCATGTATTGGTTGATATTATTTAAAGACGAAGTTTTAGGTAACATCTTTATTGAAAAGACAGGAGGTGTAACCTACATTTAAATTAAAAGCTAAAATTTGAGGATTCAGTTTTAACACATGTTGCGCCCATTTGGGCGTGTTTTCAATGTCTTTTATTTGAAATGATAGGAAGGTGTAACCCTACAGTTTTAACAAATTTTGACCAATTGCGGCGGTTTTTCTATTTCTTTTTGAAATGATGGAAGGTGTAACCTATTTAAAATTACCAAGCTTATAACTTGTGGGATTCAGTTTTAACACATTTTGCGCCCCAATTTTATTAGGAGTTTTTTCTATTTTCTTTATTTGAAATGATAGGAAGGTAACCTATGTTAAATTAAGCTTATTAAACTTGGGGATTCAGTTTTAACACATTTTGCGCCAATTGGGCGTTTTTCTATTGTCTTTATTTGGAAATGACAGGAAGGTGTAACCTATGTTAAATTAAAGCTTAACTTGGGGATTCAGTTTTTACAACATTTGCGCCCAATGGGCGTTTTTCTATTCTTTTATTTGAAATGACAGGAAGGTGTAACCTATGTTAAATAAAGCTTATAACTGGGGATTCAGTTTTACACATTTGCGTCCAATTGGCGTTTTTTCTATTTTCTTTATTGAAATGTAGGAAGTTGTAACCTATGTAAAATTTAAAGCTTTAAACAAAAAAAAAAAAAAAAAAAAAAAATTTGGGGATTCAGTTTGTAACACATTGCGCCCCAATTGGGCCGTTTTTTTATTTTCTTTATTTGAAATGATAAGGAAGGTGTAACATATGCTTTAAATTAAAGCTTATACGTGGGATTCAGTTTTACACCATTTTGCGCCAATTGGCGTTTTTCATTTCTTATTTGAAATGACAGGAGGTGTAAAAAAAACCTATATGTTAAATTAAAGCTTATAAATTGGGGATTCCGTTTTAACACATTTATGCGCCAATTGGGCGTTTTTGTTTTCTTTATTTGGAAATGACAGGAAGGTTGTAACCTATGTTAAATTAAAGCTTGAACTATGTGAGGTCAAATGTCACACCCAAGGTCAAAGGGAACGGGAGATAAGTTGTAAACAAGGTGATTGGTTATAATGCAATCTTATGCTCATGAATCAAACATCTACTTTAATTCCGTTATGAGATTTCTTTTTATACATTGTTTTGTTAATAAAAGTGCAACTTAAAAAATAGGAAAACCTCACTCTAAATGATTTTTTAATGTTGTTCTTATTCTTATTCAAATTATTGCCTGGCGAACCGACACAGTTTTTTTTTTAATACTTGTTTGGTAGACGTCTGAATGTGTGGTGTAGATTACCTCATTCTCTACAAAAAAACATGTATGCGTCCGCATGTTAAGGGAAGATGACGACTTTTTTCAAAACACTTCTGACAATATTGGCATTGATAAGATTCTTCCTCTGTGTGAGTTCATAATCTGGTTTGTACAGAATCACACTTTTGTTATGAAAACAATTCTGACAATACTGGCATTGATACCGTTCTCATTCGTATGATTCGCATGTGTTTGTATGATCAGCATGTCGTGCAAAGCACTTCTACATAACGCACATTTATATGGTTGTTTTTTGTATGGATTCGAAGTGTCTTGTAAGATCAGCAGTTCGTGCAAGCTTTTCTGACAATAGTGCCCCTGAAATGGTTTTTCCTTTGGTGAGCCGACTGTGGTGAGTAAGATCCCTTTAGTGCAAAGCATTCTGAAATATATTGCAATGTAATGGGTTTTCCTTTTGTATGAGTCTGAATATGTTGGTAAGACAGTCTTTGTCTGCAAAGAATTTTTGACAATACTCGCACTGATATGGATTTTCCTTTGTGTGAACCGGACGTGGCGTATTAAAGAAATTACATTGCAAAGCATTCGACAATACTTAACAATGATGGGTTTTTCCTTAGTATTGTCCGAATGGCATTTTGACTGTTCTTTTCGTGACCAAAGCATTGTCGACAATACTCACACTGAATGGTTATCATTTGGGTGAGGCCGAATGTGTTGAATAAGGACCATCGTTTCGTGCAAAGCATTTTTGGGACAAACTTGCATGGTATGGTTTTTCCTTTTATGTATCTGAATATGGCTTATAGAAGACATTCTGTTTTTTTTTTTTTTTATGCAAGCATTTCTGACAATAGTCACCTCATACTTGAATAGTTTATTTGAAGTGAATTTGAATGTTTCCTGTGTTGAATTCTCTATAAAATAACATTCTTGCCACTTTTGAAGAAAGATTACGTGTATGCCTGCTCATATGCTGCCTGATGTTTCAAGTGAGTGTGAAAATTTGTGTACAAAACCTGTTCAAAAGGTTGGTATCCTCTCATTGTGATCCTGACGAGGTCTTGTTAAAATGAAGTTCAAGGTCGTGGCTTTTGTAGCACTTTGTTATGACAAACTGGTTCAGAACTGCACATCATGCTTTCGTCATCTTTGCGCATCTTAATGGACGTGAATAAGGAAGTTCGTGTAGTTTAAACGGGGTAAAAAGAAAGCGAAGAATATTAAATGTCAAGTGACATGGTTTGGCTCAAACAGTAATTTCAAAATTTTGGCCAACAATGTGGTCTACATATTTACGATCGGAGAACATAAAAATCTCAACGGACATAAGATAGCTTGTTGCGGGAAAAAGTAAATGTGGTGGCTTTTATACTACTCAGGTCGATCCCTTTCTCACCAAGCCCGGTTACCACGCATCCCCCCTCCAACATACCACGCCCACGATCGACTCACTGAGCGGATACGAAAATATATCGGAACCCCTTTGATCCTCCTTAGTGGTATGATATCACTGTATATTACAGATCAATTACAGTCTCTCTACAACCCAACTAGACAACAGAATAATTAATCTCTTATACCCCACCTGGATAGCACTGTATATCTTAACTATACATCAGGACTAAGTAAGTCTCTCTTAAACAACTGATAGAAATAGAAATCTTCTCGGATAATAATGACATTGATAAGGTTGGTTCCTTTGTGCGAGTTTTAATACGCAATGAAAGATCACTATCTTGGGCAAAAGTTTTTGTAAAACATACAGCTGGCAGTGGTATGTAGGCTGATATGGTTTTTCCTTTTGTATGAGTTTGAACGTGTGTGAGAGACTACTGTCTTTGTGCCAAAACATTTCTGACACTACTTACTATGGTGATTGCCAATTTGTCTAATCCATTCGGTCTAATGGCCATTTGTCTAACTCCAAACTCTCTCTGGGAGAGCGTGGCTCTAAGGTTAGGGTGCTTGCCTATGGCGCAAATATACCAATCAAAAATCCCGGGTGCGAATCCCGGTGGGGTCACTTGCTGGGAGTTCAGCGGGTGCGCAATTCTGGATTTAATCTGTTACGAGCTATTGATAAATACAGAATACCCGCTTACTCATGGTTCCCTTGGATTGGGCAAAATGAATCCTGAAAGCATCCTGTCCTTTTGGAGGGGATGTTAAGTAGTCACAACTGAGAGTCACAACTGTAAATGGCATCGCAGTCAGTGTCGAATAAGAGTAGCCGGTGTAAACCCCTGACTGTTCCCAATCAGCCCCAGCCTCAAAAAAACAACGGGGCATGTTATGCGGTCAGTATCATAAGATACCACGCGGCCCCGGATCAGCTGACACAGTGAACAAATTCCTGACCCCACAGAGCCATTACGAATGATGTGGAACGAACGAACGAACTCCAATTGTGGTCTATAACATTAGTCTAATAACCATAGGCCAAAAACCATTTTAGTCCATAGCCAGGTAGTCTAATATTCATCAGGTCTAAAACTCATGTCGTCTAATATCCATATTGTCT
>JAMKCH010004351.1:0-44765 GCA_023653785.1 Ophioderma brevispina | reverse complement strand
CTCATATGAAAGTGAAGGCAATTGGAACCAAATTGAATCATAGGTGCAACATGGGATCCATCATTTGTTGCTGAGGTCAAAGGGTCAAATATCAAGGTCAAAGGTATGTTACGCCTATCATTCACTAACCGCGACGGCAGGCGACACAAGTGGTCGAGGACCGATGTATTTTTTTTCTAGTTTGCCTGACTTGCACTAATTAAATAGCAAAATTAGAAATGGAATTGTTTTGAGTACTTGGTGGACACACATATTACTTACACATAGACTTAAATTCCTTCATTTAATAAGAATAAAAGGCCCATCCTCCCATGATACCTTAATTACAACAAAAAATAGAGAAGCACTATTTTAATGGTTACTCAGAGAAGCCATTGCACATTTGTGTCCTGGAAGGAGCCACTCGACAGGACTGTATCATAGGTGGTAGTTATCAGATGGTTAAATCTGCAGAAACTACGGTTACATGAGTGATAAGGAATAGGTTGATTTTTCACAATAGTTATCAAACGTTTGGACTATAGTGTGTAGTGTTAACCTTCTTCATGTAAATGATTGTTCGTAAGTTTGAAAGACCAATGAAATGGTACTTTTGACAATCGATTACAGCAAATATTACCAAGCCTATTTTTGGCCCATAGTAGAATGTGCAAGTGGTTGTCTGTTATGTCTCAGATTATAGCTTGTGTAGGTAATATGGCTCATTGGAAAAGAGCAAAATAAACCTTTTCAGTTCTGGTAGATTTGGACTGTCTCAGATTATAGCTTGTGTAGGTAATATGGCTCATTGGATAGAGCAATTATACCTTTTCAGTTATGGTAGATAGCGGGACTATTGAGTAGCTTCACGGTCATCTGGGCAACTATCTCAAAAAACTGGGGGGCGGGGGCTGATTTGGTTTGGTTAGGGATGGTGGCATGGGGGATTCTGAACTGGACCCCAAAATAAAACGAATTTGATGAAAATTCATGCCCAAAAATTATACCAATGGGTTCTAGATTTGATATAGTAATTTCCATTCCAAAACTAAATTGTCAAACTTTGGAAAAAATTCACAAATTTGCTACAAAGTAATGAAAAAAAACCACCCCCTTCTCTATGTGTAACCCATACCTATACTGAAGCTTGTGGCTGTAAATCCTTGCACCCACCTTGCCCAAATTCATCACCCTTACCGTGCTCAAAACAACTGACCTAGACTAAACTTTATTTGGACCAATTGATCAATTTGGGTCTCGCCTGAACTTGTCGGCTGCTGAGACTTAGTAATCACTTTCTGTCTGTCCGTCGTGTCAGGGTGTCTGTCTGTCCGTCCGTCTGTCTGTCTGTCTGTCATGCTGTCTGTTCCTGCTCGCCGTCCGTGTTCACGTGCTTGTGTACGAATTATCTTGAGTTTACGTAAGGGGCTACGGTGATGTAACTTGGTGAGTGGAAAGAAGCGGGTCCACAAGTTCTCGACCTGCCTGATTAGATTTTGGGTTTGTAAAAATATTGCTAGATTAAGTATCTAATTTGCATAATTACGAAAATTTTCCCGTTAGGATGTGTACAAGTTTTCTGGGAGTTCCGTCAGGCGTATAATGATGTAATTGGTTCGGAGGGGAGCGGGCTGGAGAGTTCTCGAACTGATTAGATGTTGGGCGTTTTCGGGCAAATTAAAGTATGCAAATGAGGCTAATTAATATGAAAAAATCAGCGTAATTGGTATAATTTTGTAACAGTACACGGATCGGATACAGGGAAATTCCTTTCGCGCATGAAAAGCCGATCATGGTGCGCATCTTTTTTGCAATTTGAATAGTGTGTGATACATTCGGATTGCTCAGGTATGCAATGAGCTAATTTTAAATATGCGTAATTAGTATCTCTGAAACCGTACATCGGATAGGCAAAAATTCCATGCGCTGAGAAAAATTACTATGCCATGCATTTTTGGGTGAATGAAATTGGGTCAAAGTGGCATTTGGGCATAAATATGTTAATAAGTGTCAATTTGAATATTGTAAGGAAAAAAAAGCTTGTGTTACAAGTTATCTAGAGTTCCGTAAGGCATATAATGATTTAAATGGGTAAAGCAGCGTGTTGAAGAGTTCTCGACCTGATTAGATTGGGCGAGTTGTGAATTTGAGTTAATTAGGTATGCAAATGAGCTAATTAATATACATAAAATCTGCGTAATTTGCTATATTTTTTAAACGGTTTACATTGGATACACAAAATTCCTTCCATGCATAAAGTCTGTATTGGTGCGCATCTTTTTTGCCATTTGAAAGTATGTGATATTTGCGGCCTTAGGTATGCAAAATGCGCTAATAAATAGCAAATGGCTTGTATTGCTGAAAGGTACACGGATAGGCAAAATTCCTTTGCGACATGAAAGACTAGGCTGCCAACATCTTTGTGTGAATCATAGTAGGTCAAGTTGTTTGTGGGCCAATTTAAAGGGGTATTTTGTGATTCAATTATCTAATTAAATATGCATAATTGCTCTATGGGTTGTTTTACAATCCGGGTACCTCTTGGCTAAATACTACAAGTGACCCATTAAAAACATTGTCTGTACTTTTTCATAAATGGTACTATGCAACTTAAAGATCACCAAAAGCACTACCTACAGATGCAAAGAAACCTTTTGAAATTGCTTGATGACTAACAAAAATAGTAAATATGTGTGGAAATTGCTTCAAATCACTGTCTCATTGATGTAGGCTTATTTCGTCGTGGGTTCTGCATAAATAGGTCGAATCAGAATAAATGCTAGTCTGAGGGAGAAAACGGCCGTTTGAAAGTTGGGTTACTTTAGAATGCCGTGAGTAAATGAAATAAGGAATATGGTATTTTAAGTGGGTTGTTAAAGACATAAATGGTTACTAAATGACGACAGTATTAAAATACCAAGAAACAACTGTTTTCTTCTTTAAAATGGCCACTGAATGTGATTTGACGGTTTGTCAAAACCCAAATGTTGATTCGCTGTTTCTGAGGAGTTGAATACGTATTCGACTGCTTGAAACCCGTTCATTTCTAATGTTGGTATGGGGAAATTACTATTAGTTGCGGGTTTTTACTAGTTTAAAATGATGATGTCGATGATGCCGCGATGATAAGAATAACGCTGGCGGTTTGATGTGGTGGCAATAACGATCAAATAAGGAAACAGCGAGCTTGACGACGATAATGATGCTACTGATCGATGATGATGATGATGACAATGACGACGACGACGATTTCGTGATGACGACGACGATGTCTAGTGCATTGTGATTTAACTCGCTACAAAACAGTGCAATTTGTATACAAAGACTTCCATAAGCGATTTTAAAATGGGAAAAAAAACACATTCACTGTTGCATTATCGTTCTTTTGTAAAATATGACAACGAAGTCAGAAAATTACACCTCGTACAAATTTGGCTCCTTAAAATAATATCTTTAATTAGCGACCAATATGTTTTAACTCGTTGTTGCAGGGAAAAAAACATACATTTCAGGTGTTGTAATACGTTAGAAGGAACACACACCTTGTAGTAGTTGCATGTTAATATAAAAATAATAAATCGTATGGCAAGCATGTTGCAACACACAATAACTTATTGGCTACAAACTGTTCAAACATGAGCTGTCAGAAAAAATATTTAAAAGTAAACTGGAAAGGTTTCATAAACTCAAAAGGTTAGGGAGGATAAACAGTGGTCATTAAAACTTTATACAACCATGATTGTTCTCGTTCTTCTTAAATTTCAAATTACATGATATAGTTCCCATCTTTAAAGTAATGTACACGCTTAAAATATTATACCAAAATTTGACGAATTAACAGTTAAATGGGTACCTATTCAATAGCAAAAATCTAATTTAAGTAACAATTTCCCAAAGCAAAATCATCAGATATGTTCCTGAAAGGCGAGGGGTTTTAAAATGATGTATTAGTTATTATTTAGTTTGCAGAAAATTACAATGTTAACCTCAAAGAAAATCAAAACTTTCACAATAGGTCTATTTTTGTAACACGGTTACTACGGGGTGGGGTGGTAAACACCCCGATGAATCTTATTATTATAAACCAATAGATGATTTCGATGTGGTAACAGTTGATAAGCTTTGGTCCTCCGTTTTCTACTGCTTCCAACATAACTTAGTATGGCGTCACATGACGGTCAAAGATTCACAAAAGTTGGCGAAATTGGTCATTCCCAGGACAACACATCAGAGCTATAAAATGAAAAAATGAAATTTTGCCATAAAAAAAGTAGGATATTGATTTTCATGCGGGTTTGGCCTCAAATGATATGAAAATGACTAAGTTTTTAATCAACATATAATTTTTAGGAGCCATTACAGTGCACAATATTAAAACAAATGAACTAAACTAAATGGAATACAGTATCTTATGGCGAATAATGTGCACGAGGTCGGAAAAACTAAATAATGGCGCCCACTTTTATTTTTTCCGCCCGAGGATACAGTATGAGCCAATAGATGATACAAATAAACTTCATTTTCTATTCTATTAACTTATTACTAAAACAACATGATTTTATTTTGTTTGGTTGTATAGTTTTAGGGTAACATGCCTAATTATGTGTATTTGTATGCTGAGATGAAATTAATAATAAGAAAATGCATTAGCGAGCCATTATTGCAGAATAATGGGCATAACCCAGTGGGCAATAGACGCTGGAACGTCGGAAAAGACATCGAGAGGGGTTTTTAGGGGGGAAATTTACACACTATTTAGTCGAAAATGCAACGCGATTGACGTCAGTTCTTAAAACGTCGATTCAATTTGCATTTTCGACATAAATTTATTCAGAGATGCCAGTTTCCAATTTATTCGTTGTTTCGAATTTGTCAACTGCCTGAAAATTTTTCCGAATTTTATCATTCTTTGGACGTTCAATTTTTTTTTTAAATTAAAAAATACGTCAGAGAAAATGTCATGGAAACACATGCATTTTAAAACATTCTTGTATATTTTTTGCGAAGTAACTCACCTCCAGTGTTGTTCGTTGGCCTTGATTACAATGTAAGATACAAGGAATTATGAGCCGCGAAAAGTGAAACGCAGACTGAAGAGAGGCTACAATTTCGGTGGCTTCTTTTTCGTGATATTTTATACAGACAAGTGCTATTGTTGATTATTTACCGATGAGAGAACGAAAAAGTTTGCTTGTCAAGATGGCGGTCGTGTAAAATGATAAAGTGCGAGTCGTGGCCGATAATATCGCTGAAATATGAATAAACTGCCGAGACAATTCCAGTGGAAATGGCCTTGAGGACACGTGATTAAAAGGGGGGGATTATTACCGGAAGTAGGGATGAATTAGTATTCTGCCAGCATTTAAATTCGGACCCCTAAAAATTGGTTTAGGTGACGTTAACGTTGCCGAATTCGTAGGGTTGGTTAGAATGTTTGACGGAGTTAGGTAAAACTTCGGGAAAGAAAGAATTTTGTATTGTGCCAGCACCCCATGAATTCGGCAGCCTAACGGACAAATAAAAACTGCATGTGGAAGGTGTGGGGGACTGGAAGCAGAATACTAAAATCATCCCAAACTTGAATTATCAATTTATGTTCATGATGTTGAGGTATGATGTCCTATGTTCAATCATCATCATCATGTACTAATTCAGTACAACAGTATTTTATTATGCCGGCCTATATAATTAATATGCAATATTGTCATGCTTTTAAGCATAAAATGGAGGCCAGGAGACAACTCCTAAAGCTTTTCAAAATAGTACCAATTCCGGAGTTCCGGGACCGGGGCTTCGCCCCCTGGACCCCCCAAGGGCCTAAGGCGGGCCTCTGGAACCCACCCGCTAGGTCGCTGCGCTCGCTACGCTCTACTTGGTCCGTGATATTGGAGACTTTTTTTTAATACCCTGCTGGCATCTCGTGATTTATAAAAACGTCGACCTGTTTTCGAGTGCCAACATCGTTTCGACGTTGCTTAACACGACTATGCCCGCTGGGAAACTACCCAATCAGAACGCTGCATTTCAATATGGGTATAGAGGTTAAAACAGACCACTCCCCACCAATCGACTTCGACGCTAACGCCGGTGACGGTGCTACCTTATATTATTTCCTAACATGAGCAGAAGGATGTGATGAAATTAAATTATATGGAAGACTTAACGAAAGTTTTAACGTTTTTTGGGCACCGGAGGAGGAAAAATTACCTGGGGTGGTACTCTCCCCTTGGTAATACGAGGGTTAGTCAAAGTCCCCCTAAAAGTGATTTGATACAAGTTTAAAACTACAAAACTTGGATAGTTCTTTTTTTTTTTTCACGAGCACCTTTACCGTAGGTTTATATTAGTACAAGTAACATAATATTTTACACATAAAAACACGAAAATTAAAATGTGACATAACATGACCAATCCCTATTGAAGTATAGAAAGGTAAAATCATCGATTGACTTAAATCTTGACAGACCTATAATCGATTTGTCAATGAAGTAGATATTTTTGTCCCAGCGAATAGTATTCGTTCGCATTTATAGCTATTTAACAAAAATCGTGTGCTTTGAGATATTTGGACATCGAATACGTATTCGATTGTTGTGAAACCCGCTTTATACAAATGGGGGTTATTAGGGACTGCAGCCTATTTTGGTAGGAGATTGAATTTCATTTATTTTTGTTGGTACAATTAAAGAGTACATAAAAGTCAACCGAATAACCATTAACTCAATTTGACAAAACAATCATAGATTCGACCACTATGTCGTGACCACGACGATTGAGAAGATTCAGCACTGTCATAAAGAACATATGGGACAACCTTCAGCATGTCAGGAATACAATTTGGAAGCAAGGTAGAATTATCCAGAAAGAAATTTAAAAGGAATGTGACCATTGTATCATTAGTGTCAAATTGAAATTTAGTGGTAAAATTCCGTCAAAAAATGTTCCCCTCCTATTTTAGACTAATAAAGCTTAAAAACTAAATTGACAGATGATTTGTGATATTTGCTTGTAGAAGAAATGAAACTCTAGTTTATGCTCTAAACATTGGATGTAAACACTTGGGGCTACCCATCAAGTTGTCCTGTATAACATGATTCAAATGTAGAAGTCAGCTTCGTCAAAATATGTTCCTTTCCGAAAAGATGGAGTTTGCTAACCATAAAAATTTTTTCTGAAGACCTCACACCTCAAAATTTTGGAGGAAACATTACTCTTTGAACTATTATCTGAATACAAAAAATTAATAATGAAATAATAAAAGCACTTGTTTTTCACCCTAAGTGTAGAAATGAAGAAGTGTTACCGTCAAAAACCTGTCCCTCTCCAAAAAAAAATGCAACATTTCATCATCGTACAAATTGTTCACATAGATGTGACGCCTAAAAATTTTGGAGATACTTCTGACCAGCCTACAATGCAAAAATGCCAAATTTAAAAAAATTGTGAGGACTTCATTTGTCACCCCAAATGAGACAGCTGAGGTACCCTGATTGTAAAACAACCCCAATCGCTATAAACAGTACATTGGATATATGCCAAAATTTCGTGTGAAACATGGAGCAGGTGGCCGACGTGTTGAGCCGTTGTTGCGGAGGGTGTGAGTAGGGGAGGGAAAAGGAGAGAGGGGGTGTTGGGGAGAGTGTTGGACTGGGCGCGGGCGAGGGTGGGGGAAGGGGGGGGCGGCTATGGGGGCAAGAGGGGGGGGGGGAATGGGGGAAGCGGGGGGGGGGGGGGTGGTGGTGGGTGGTGCGGGGAGGGGGAGAAGGGGGGGGGGAGTGGAGGTCGTCATGGGCGGGAGGGGGGGGGGGGGGGAGGGGGAAGGGGGGGCGGGGAGGGGGGGGGGGGGGAGTGGGGGTGGGAGGGGGGGGGGGGGAGAAGGGAGCGGGTGGGGGGGACGCGGGGAGAGAGGGGTGGAGGGGGTGGGGGGGGGTGGAGGCCGGGGGGGGGAGGGGGGGGGGGGAGAGGTGGGGGATGGCTGTGACGGGGGAAGGGGGGGGGAGGGTGGGGGGGAGCGTCGGGCCTTCGGGTGGAGGTGGGCGGGGGGTGGGGGGGGAAGGGGGGGGGGGACGGGCTTTGGGGGGGGGTGAGGGGGGGGGGATGGGTGGGGTGGGGTGGTGGAGGGGGGGGGAGGGGGTTGGGGGGGGATGGACGGAGGGGAGAAGGTTGTGTGGAGAGGGGGATGGGGTTGGTGGGGAGGGGGAGGGGGGGGTGGGGAGGGGGAGTGGGGTGGGGGGGAGGCGGGATGGGGGGGGGGGAGGGGGAGGCGGGGTGTTGGGGAGAGGAGGGGGGTGGTGGGGAGGGGAGGGGGGGGGGTGGGGAGGGGGCTGTGATGGGGGTGTGGGGAGGGGGATGGGGGTGTTTGTTGGGGTGTGGGGGAGGGGGATGGGGTGTTTGGGGAGGGGATGGGGGGTGGGGGGGGATGGGGGTGTTGGGGAGGGGGAGGGGTGTGTTGGGGAGGGGGATGGGGGTGTGGGGAGGGGGATGGGGTGTTGGGGAGGGGGATGGGGGTGTTTGGGGAGGGGGAATGGGGGTGGTGGGGAGGGGATTGGGTTGTTGGGGAGGGGATGGTGGAATGGGGTGTGGGGAGGGGGGGGGGAATTGGGGGGTGTTGGGGAGGGTGGATGGGGTTGGGGTTGGGAGGCGGAGCGTGGGGGGGGGGGGGAGGAGGGAGGGTGGATGGGGGCGGCGGGGGAGGTGGAGGGAGGGGGGGCAGAGGGGGGGGGGGGGAGGGGGAGGGGGGGGGGGGGAGGGGGAGGGGGGGGGGGGGAGGGGGGAGGCGGGTGGGGGGGGAGTGGGAGTGGGACCTGGGGGGGGGGAGGAGAGGGGGGGGGGGAGGGACGGAAGGGGGGTGGTGGGGAGGGAGAGAGATGGGGTGGCGGGGATGGGAGATGTGGGGGGGTGGGGAGGGAGAGATGGGTGTTGGGAGAGGGTGTTGGTAGGGGGATGGGGTGTGGGGAGGGGTGTTGGGTGAGGGGGGGGGGTGGTGCGGCGAGGGGGAGGAGTGTTGGGGATGTTGGGGGAGTGGGGGGGGTGTTGTGCAGGGTGTTGGAGAGGGGGGGTGGGGTGTTGGGGAGCGGGAGAGGGTGGGTTGTTGGTGGGTGTTGGCGGGGATAATTGGTGGAAGAGTGGTGGATGGTTGGGGGTGGGTTTGGGTGCGTTGGTGTTGGGGGAGGGGGGTGGGGTGTGTTGGGGAGGGGTGGTGTGTTTGGGGGGGTTGGGGGAGGTGGTGTTGGGGAGGGGGATCCGCCGTATTGCTTGCACAAACCTTTTGGAACACCCTGTTGTATTCTATAGTTTGCATCTGGTCTGCTACTCTTTGTTTACAGCTATACGCGAAAGCGGCGGACTTGTGGTTCGAGAGCAACGCCTTGTTCTTGCTGATTCCGAATTTGGTCATGAAAATAATTCAAGAAAAAAATTGTGAAATTTGAAATGAATTAAACCCTCAGCAATTATAGTCATTTCCCAGAGTGAACAAGCGTATTTGACCAATTTAGTTGCAGTTGGAGAATTGAGTTCTCCTAGGTAATTCACTTCAATTGTGCTATTTGGCTCAGGTGAACAATTTGCAGTCAATCAGTCAATTTTGCTTAGTGTGGGGATTTAGCCAAGGCGATCAAAGAAGGTTCATTTGGGATTAGGAGTAATAGAATGTGGCCCTGTGGTGGGATTTAGCTGCCTTCTTGTAGATATTGCACACAAGCTCGCTGATGGCATTCTTATATTTGGAAAAATTATAAAAAGAGGTGGTGATTTTTGTGTATGCTTGCAATGCACTTAATTGCGATGTATGAGAGTTGGCGTGCCATTTAATTGCGATTAACCTATTTACTCTAGAGCTCTTATAAGTGCCATCCTAAAATTGAAATAGCAAGATAATGTTTCTATCTAGTTAGGCTTGATTTGATGTCAGCTTTCCAGTAAAATTTTAATTTTCCAAGAAAATTATTGAAACTGTTTCAATATGAGTTGGCAGATGTTGATTAATTGCTGAGATAGTAAATCTATGCTAAAGTAAACTAGTTAAAGTAAATTAAGCTAAGACGGTAGCATAGTGACAATGTTAAGTCAATGTGTGCACTTAACTGTATTGACATTTGGATGGCACTTTCAGAACTCTGCCATGCACAATTGAGTATGGATCACAGTAAATAAAGTTTACTTCATAATGCACTAACAGCTCCATAACATGCATCCCTGAGTATTGATTATAGGTTAAAAACTACACATTACTTATTAAGAGAGAAATTAGACAAATCAAAGCATGCATGCTGAGCTGTGGATGTGTTTAATGTGACGAGTGTATTGGACAAGCTTCAACATTCAGCAAGTGCAGGGATTTATCAAATTTCTTGGGCAACAAGTAATATGTAGTTTTAACCTAATTAATACATACAGAAAGCTATGCAATTTCACCATTTCTGTGTCGCCTGCTTTAGCAGGAAGACACATAGGGATGGCTTTTCCTTAGTGGGCTATAGGCTGTGGTCTGTAGGCTGTGGCCATAAACAAAGGTTAACAATTGCTCATTTCTCACATACGCTTTGACTGATTAACTTCATACTTGGTCAGAAGAACCACTGCCCCAGGGCTCATATGTGGTGTAAACAAAGTGACCTTTGATGACCCATATGTGAACTTTAACCACATTTTGTAAAAATCTATAAAACTACATTCTTTGGCATATAAGATGCTATGGTCACCAAGGTTTCTCAAAAATAATCACTGACCATGACTTAATGTAGGATGTACATAGATTGACCTTTGATGACCCCCATGTGACCTTTGACCTAATTTCATTAAAATCAAACGCCAAAGTCCCTCAACTAAAAACACTGGCCAAAATCTATCAAACATCAAACTACGACTCCTGTTGACAAACCGCAATGGCAGGCGACAAAGCGTTCCAGGGAACGATGTATTTTTATTCAAAATTGTCTCTAAAAATGTTGGGATGCCAGATGCATTTAACATACGTATTGCAAGAAAAGCATGTGCTGAAGGATGGAACGAACCCACCGATATAGTGAAGAACTCTCTAACAAATACATGATCAGGTCTTTATTTGCCCTGAAATCCCTTAAAGTTTTATACATATCAAGTTTTTATTGTATTTCACATATAAAACAAGCTTCATTTTCTTGTCTTCTTACAGCAACAAAACTAGGACCCGAGGCTTTCCGTTTCGAGGGGCGATCTGAAGCAGTAGCCATGAGACAAAATGAGAAATATTACATTCTAAGACCAGAGACAATAGAATCATATTTTGTAATGTGGAGGAGAACACATGACCAAAAATACAGAGACTGGGCATGGGAGGCCACACAGGTATGTACTGATGGTTGGTAAGAGACTAACTGATATGCTCCATGCTTATTGTTGAGTGGCATTGTCTCCTAATGGAGAGATTTCCATGACATCTTTCCAGTAACTGAGTAACCATTGACAATACAATAGATGCATGCATTCTCATCAAACAAACTATTATGCCAAGTGTTGGTCAGTGGCTCTTGAAATTTTTCTTCAGGCAACTATGTTGCCTGAAGAAACATCAAGAGCCACTGACTCAAGGAAAGATAGATTGGCAAAGAATTTTGTGTTGTGCCACCACCCTATGAATTTGGCAGCCTCAATGAAATAAACTGCATGTTGAAGGATGTGGTGGCATTATACATATGTACGTACGTACGTACATACAGCATTTAATACGCTTTTCCCCGGAGGCTCAAAGTGCTTACAAATAGAAGAAATTTTATGTGCTAGAATATAGATTACACAAAAATTAAATGCATCATGAAAATATAAAACAATGTCATATCAACAAAAATGCCAAGAGCAAACATAAAACAGAATTATACTAAATTCATCCCATAAATTAAGTCATCCTAATACATGCCAGCACACAGATGTATCACATGGTAGCTATTACACTAATGACCTTGTTGTTCTCATATGACAAAATGGGTTTTCTTGTTTAAATTATTAAATTGAAATCAATAAAAAAAAGTTCAAATATCCAATTTGTGTTGGTACTAAAATTCATATTTGATTATTGCCATTGATTTTTATCAATGTTTTGATCAATCATTGTTTATTCCCCCTTTGCACGGTTTCGCCATTTTTATAGGGAGAACCTCGGACTGACAGCAATATGAATGGGAGCATTTATGCAATAGTTCGATCAGGTTCAATTCTTTCTAAACAAAACCAATGGCCTTGCAAGAGGTGAATGCATTGTTATATGTGATGTGATCAAGCAAAATGAGTCGGAAGTCGCAAATATTGATTTTGAGATATAGCCAAACAAAGGAGAAAATGTCTTTTGTTTCCTATTGTTTTGGCCACCCTTCAACTGATTATATCTTTGGAATTAATTGGTCAATTTCAATGGGGGTTTCAGCAAAATGTAGCTTTTTAAATGGTGCATACAGTTACATGTAAAAGTAAAAATAAAATCTGAACGACTTTAGACTCATTTTGCTTGATCACATCACATATAACACACTCATGTATTCCAGTGTCAGAAGGGGGAATAAACAATGATACCACTTAATAATTATTCTATCTAAAATCGGTGGTTTCCATTTTCTTTTTCAGGCCTTAGAGAGGCACTGTCGAGTTGACGCAGGCTATTCAGGCATCAGGGATGTGTATGCTTCCAAAGTCAGCCATGACGATGTACAACAGAGTTTCTTTTAGCAGAAACACTAAAATATTTGTATTTAATATTTTCCAATGATGACTTTTTATCAATAGATGAATGGGTATTTAACACAGAGGCCCATCCATTTCCTGTTAAGACTTAATGTTTCCATGTATGTGTAGTTAGGTTCTTTAGGGTGCAAGAGCTTAAATCGGCTGCAGCCTTAAAACGAGAGTAAACCCAAAACGATACTTGCATTGGCGTGTCACTCACTGCGATACCAGTTAGTAGTGGTAATATTGATTTACTAATTGTCTAAGTTTATGAATACATACTTGCAGAATACAACTGATTCATTTGGGAATGCTACTCATAATCAATATTTTGCTTATAATTGCAAATTGGTATTGACTCACAAATAGTGTGTTGCTTGCCGATTTCATGAAATTGGATTTTGTTCGCAATCCTACTGGTGCCTTTCAGATATTGGTTGCATAGCTGCCTAAGCTTGGCTACTTCTCATCGGTGAAATTGCATATATTGAATTCATTTAGCTCATGCCATAATGGTGACATTACATCCAGCCAACATTGATTGCTGAAGTAGTCTATTTCACAAGCTTTATTACACTTGTAACTTCAAGAGGGATTATTCCACATGAATTCTATACCACTTCATATGTGGAAGACACAACTTAATTTGAGTATATGCTTTCCATATAAGGATATTGAATTCATCTGGAATAGCCATGGGATAGCAATGGTCAGGTCATGATCAGTACATGATTGTCATATGCAGTGCATGTGACACCCATGCATTGGTCATACCTTGACCATGGCTATGAATATGCAATTTCAGTTGCATCTTCCTTTGTAGTGTAAGGGGTTCACCCTGGAAGAGCCCAATGCACCAGAAGTTAGGATTGATAATTTCACACAGGAATTTTGTGATTGGTACGTAGGTTTAGAGGTAGGAATTTGTGACAGGAACACTTTCTAACGTTGTGGCAAGAAAAAAAAATCACTTTGCATTGAGTTACTTAAAATAAGATGGCATTGAAGCCCTGTGAAATAGATTTCCAAGTCCCATTTTAACCCTGTGATCACTACCTGCCTTCATACAGGATTTCTGATTGGCTAATTATATTATATATTCATTTCAATAACCAATTAAAATGCAGCTTACAAATATATGAGCTCTACCCTTTTCAGACCTACCCTGTTCTTACCTTGTTGTTGATTGGCTCCAAACTTGACATAACTTCCATTTTGGCCAATTGGCAGATGGTACTCTTAAAGTTAAGAGTATAGTGGATGTAAGATTTCAAACTATTAGCAGCCATATGTCATTTTTAAGGAAGACTTGTTTCTCACAAGTGTTTGAGATATTTTGCATCTCATTCACCTCGTATTATTTTCCAAGTCCTGTGGTTGGACTAGAATACCTTAAAGTTGAGTTCTGCATAAACTAGCTAGGTGTAGGACTGAAATGACACCAAGCAGCTCAGATTTCTTCCTCTAAGTCTTTGATTTGCTTAATATTGCCGTCTCATTTATCTGTGGCTGATCTAAGCTCTTGTGCCTAAACATCTCAAAGGATTCTAAATTCTTTGAACACACCTTTTTAACTTTTCTTTCTCAAAATGTATTTTATTGATGCCTTTTTTTTAGTTGTTACTTAGCCATATAGGTGTATATGTTGTTTTTTAATTCCACAAACCATTTTTTTATTCAAGTAGTCAATGATTTACGAATAGAATAAAATGTGTGGTGTTGGGGGTGCAAGATTTCTGTGGTAAAAAAAAAGGATGGCTTTCTCACATGTTCTCATGGGAATTCAACTTTCGATTTACATTTAAACGTTATATATAAATTAAAAGCTAAGAATAATGAGGTATGAGCATGTATATGCAATATGAAAGACTCAATTTTGTGCCATCTGAAGGGAGCGAAAGCGGAAAATGGGAAATTTTGAAAGGCCAAAAGTATCATTGAAAGGTGAATGAATGACCCATATACCGACTTGCTCATCAAATAATTGGTTTGGTTGTACGAAGAACTGTTATCTGTCTCATACTGGCACACATTAATTTCTATAGGTGGATAAACAAAAAGGGCCCAAATGTGGCCGACACTCTACTAAACTATGCCACAGTCCGGGACGCAATTTGGTTCTTGGTGCTTCCATGCCAAGTAGAAAAAATTGATACGAAAAAATCAAGACCACCTCCCTTTTGGGGGGCCGGGCCAAAAATTTTCGGGAAGTCACACATGACCAAACTTTGTTGCCCCCGTGACAAAACAACCCAATCTACGGAAAGGGGAAATAGTTTTTGGTCCCCCCCAGGTTTGGTCCACTAAAAACAGAAAAAATTGTTTATGATTTGCTAGATCGGTTGTTTGGATCATAGGGGCATATAAAAGTGTCAAGTGTGTGACTTCCCGAAGAATGGGCCCTTTGTAGCTGTAAGAACTAATTGTGGAGAACGTTCTAAAACAATTTGTACTTGTGTGATGTTATCAGCCTTGTTTGGTTTATATAATGTGAAAAAAAATTGGAGGATCAGCCAGCAGAAAGTTGGAAGATGTTGTTTAACTGCAGCGGTAGCGGTCATTATCAAACCAGATTAAGACATAGTATAACCGTATAAGTATGCACTTATTTATTTGTGTTCGTGTCATAATAAACTAGGTGACCTCCACATCACCACCGTTTTGTTTAAGAAGTTCAAAGAATTTAGAATTGTCTGTGTAAATTGTTTCCTTTAAAAGAGAAACAACTTATTTTCAGAGTCAAATTATTTTTATGTGTACAGTGTTTTGTGACACACAAGGATAATGAATGTTTTAAAAAATGGTTATTTTTATTTGGGTGTCATTTGGGAATGTTACGTGGTATAATGTAATTGTTATTGGATTAAATTTTTACACAAATTTTACGTCTTTTGTTGTACTAATCAGACTTCATTTTCATACTGTAAAATGTGTCAGTTAGGCAGTAGAATTGTACAACTGCTCAATCTTCCAAGATTTGCTGTCCATCTCATATTCGTACCCTCTGTAGACGGTTTTACCTAAATGTTTCCACATAGTAGGGTAGTTCAAAATTAGATCGTGAAGTTTCGTAAGAAGATTTAAGATGTTTTGTCTTTAGTCCTGAGAGTGCTGAATCACGAATTTTTTTGGTCCAACCTCTGGGAAATGGGTAGACCGTTTCATGTAGAATCCCATTGATCCAAATGAGGTATTACAATTGATTCGTCATGTCTAGTATGATGTTGTTGATACGTTGACGGCATGATGCAATCCTCATTTGCACCTATGGGACTTCTATATGAAACGTCTACCGGTGAAATGTTTGGGGAACATTGTTAAATAGGGGTTTCCGCACTAGTGGGTAAATGTGAAATCAATGAATTAGTGTTTAATGTACACCAAGGTATTTCTCATTCTAAAGGATTAAAAAGGGTATAGTTTTGTCTAGTTTCCCATCTTTAGTTACACAGCAGTTAGTCGGCATGTCCCCAAGTACTATTTGTTCACAAAAATTGTGTGACAGGGTATTTTACTTGGCCTTTACAATACAATAGGCAAACGACCTTGCTATTGTCCACATTCCCTGCACACTGTCTGCATTTCAAACGATGGAACTGGCCCACATTATAGCATATGTGAATTCAATTCCTTGATGCCAGTATAGGTTACGGTTTTACATTTTCCGTGTCTTCGTCTTCTCAAAAGAGATAGAGTACACGTCATACTTTTTTGTATCCACACATTCAATTAATGATTTGGGATGCTTTAAATTTTGTGGATTTATAGAACTTCCAGAGAGCACGCTTTTTCCCAGAATTATAATTTTGCCGCTTTTTAATTTTGTTTTTAACCCCCCAACACCTTTCACGTCATTTTAGATCACTAAGATCTGTCTTGACATTCGCAACAATAATACAATGATTTTGATAATGAAATATCAGGATTTGGACCTCACTGCAGGACATTTTCCTAGAGCGTTTTCGACCAGCTATTGAGGTCACAGCGATTGTATTGTCTTCTCGTGTACAAGAAAATAACGCATGTTGGTGTGACCTCCTAATTGACTGACAGCTATAGCCCTAATAAGGTTCAAAGTCGTCCTGGGATAAAACTTATCCAATACTCAGATTTTGTTGAAACTGGTGTCAAATAATTGCTCTGGTCATACTGAAACAGAAAATGCATTCTAATTATTTGGGTAATAGCTCTGTATACAATTTTGTGGTCAAGTTTTGGTGACCTATAGACCATGACCCCTATAGACCCTTGTTGTATTTTGCCCTCTAATTATGCAAACAAATGCGAAACATGCCAAGTAAGCCAAGAATTTGACACCAGTTTCAACAAAATCTGAGCATTGAGTAAGTTCAACCCCTGGATGACTTTGAACCTTAATAGGGTTGTACATGTGTAACTAGAGGTCAGAACCTAGATGAACTATACTTTTTTAATCCTTATAATCCCCAATGTATTGGTGTGCAATTATACACAATTTGACCCGATTTCAAATTTTACCCCCTTATTTTAGCAAAATTCCTCCTATTGGGGAACCCAAAAATTCTGATTCAGCATCCTTCAAACTATAAAAACACATCTTCGAACAATCTTTCCCAAACTTGGAGAACGGGATCCTTGTGACACTTCTAACAAAGGAGGTGTATATTTCAAATGAAGTTATCTGATAGGCCATTTGGAATCTATTGCCTTCCATGTGGAAAACTTATTGGAGTCTAAACCAGGGGGGGTGTGAATTTCAAGTGCAATTGCTCAATGGGCTATTCCATTTAATATACCCTTTCCATGGAAGATTTTACTTGATGATTCCATGGAGTAGTGTAGAGTTCAAATGGGAGAGCTTATTGCAAACAATTTTCCTACACTAGAGGGATCACTAGTCATAAAAAGGCTTTGCTATTTCTAATACTGTATATATATATAGGCCTAAAAGTGTTGTGCTGCCCTCTAGCAAACCAACCCTTGCATATTACCCAAGTTGCAAAAGCACTCAATTTAGGGGATTTGAGTGGTTTTAGAATAATATTGAAAAAAAGAGACCACACTGCATGTACAATTTTGCCTGATTTTCAGTGAGTATTGACTCTTGAGAGGAAAGGCTGGTGTAGCGGTCAATCCACTTGCCTTTCACCAATGCAGCCTGGGTTCAATTCCTTGCGAGGCCAGTTTGTATGAATATGGGGGGTTCGGTCGCACCCCCAAATTCCACAAAAGGTCCATTTTTAGCTGAATTTTTTGATAAAAAGGTCCAAAATGTAGAAAAAAATTGACCAGAAAGTCCACTTTTTGGTGATAAAATGTTAAAAAAGGACCATTTTAGGGGGTTAGGTCCACTTTTAACAAAAAAGTCCCCTTTTTTGAAAAAAGGTCCACTTTTTTGAAGTCCCGCACTCCCCCCCCCCCCCCCAAAATAAATCCTGCGTACGGCCCTGGCCTAAAGTATGACCTAGCTAATTATATAATTATACATAAAATATTGCTCTGAAGGCAAAGATGGCACTCGCTAGAGTAGCAAAAGCTCGGCCATTCAATATGGATTTCTCTAGGGAAAGATTAAGTTGTACTCATATACCAACCCAATGTACCAAGTAGCTTCAAGCGAATTAGAGAAATTTGTTTCTTACAGTATTGTATAATTACATAACACTTCTAAACATTACCAACTTGGCCTGTTTTAGGACGCAGCTATTTTTCTGTTGAATTTTGCGGTGAAAACTGGTTCACATTAAATTGACCTCCGTGTGTTGTAACTGCTCCGTTTCTTTCACATGCTAATATTTTCTAAGCTATTATGTATCTTGTTATTTGATTATGATACAAAGGTGATATCCATGTGGCCTATAGAACAAGTGCTTTATGTCAATTGTCCACATAAAATAGTCATTAATATAAATGGGTTTTAATCTTAAAATAAATATTTATTCTGAAAATTATAAAAGTTTGAACTTATCCCCAAAATGTAATATAAAGTATATCTTCCTGTGTCAGATTTTTCACCAAGACAAATTTTAAAAATGGTGTGATTTAAGTCTTAACAAGGCACGCCATATTTGGTGAGCATTTATGAAATAGCGCAATATACCTAACCTCCATATACCACAAATTACCACAAAATTTGTTTTTGGTACATTGTGGGAAATGTGCAGTAGTTAGAACAAACTTTCAAAGTGAGCCATTGATCCTGTAACATACAGGCAGTAATAAGTGGGCTAGGAATACCCATAAAGGTCTCTGTAATCATTAGGTATAACCATCTTCAGTGGCGTAGCCAGTGGGGGGGCAGGGGGGCCGCGCCCCCCCCCCCAATAATTGATTTCGTCGGTTGAGATGAGCCCGTTGGTTCACTTGAAAAATTCAGGTCATGGCACTTGCAGGCCGGATTGTCGGCAAAGTATAGGTTTAAAGTTCAATGGACAGCGTGCGACAAGTAAATTTTACAAAATCGTACAAAAATTAGCCCTCAGAAGACATTTAAAGCATATAAAACCCAAAATTTTCAGGGGCTTTGCCCCCTCGACCCCCACCGGGGCTTCACCCCTGGACTCCAACAGGGGCCCTAAGGCGGGCCCCTGGACCCTACCCATTTTCTGTCGGTTGAGATGCGACACTGGCCCCCCCAATATGAAAATCCTAGCTACGCCACTGACCATCTTAACTGTTCATTCCTGCTCTGTGTTATTGAGCTACTGTAACCTGGATCATTCTGTACCAATGTATCTTGTGACTTATCAAAAAAGATAAAAGAAAGTCAAAGTAAGGTTTAGTTTACTGTATATTGTTATTTTTGATCATTTTGTTTTAAAATGCCCTATGTTGTTAATAAACTGGGGCCGATTAAGGTGCAATGTATCCCTTCGCTAGTCCCTCCCATAATAGAAATAGTAACAAGTATTTAAAGGTGCATTTTGTGATTCCAGCCCCTCCTGTTTTATTCGTGGTTCACTAGATATCCTTGAGAAAAGCTTATATCCTGATCTTGCGGTTTAGTGTTATGAGCAATAGCTTGTTTCCCATGGGCCCATAGACCACTGTGCTATAATTTCTGTCCGTTTACGGACAGAAATACAAAATTGTGCATTTCTTACAGATACGGGAAAGAGTTCCATATGTACCCCCCCCCCCCTTTAACATTGTACAGTAAACATATTCTTTTTTATTTATGGCCTTACACTAACAAATACCCTAACCCTAAGGCCAAAAATAAAAAGAATTTGTTACAAGTAGAACTTCGAAGAGGGGTACATATGGAACTCTTGCTCAGATACGACCGAATTTGCAATTAAGACTAGGTACATGTGGATTACTAAGGCTAAAGGTTCAGATGATATAAAAATCTCAACTTTTTTTTAGGTAAGTTGGGGGACGAGGTTGTGGATCACGAAATGCCCCTTTAAACATACTAACGTCCCGGTACATGTACCAGAAATGTAAATTCTGGTAAATGGACTCAATACCATTTTACTACCATCTATTTTTAATGCTAGTTGTACAACCAATGGAATCTGCCTGAGCTTTATTCCTAACATTTCCATAAGGAAAAATACGACTAATTCTGTGGAACCTTCAGTCAATTCCATACAGGTTTAAATATGTGGGGTCAAAGGTCAAGGTTCCACAGAGGTCCACATTTAACCAATTAAAGTTGAAACCTAAACCAAATTTCATGCTGTAAAAATAAGATCCAAATGAGAATCTGAAATTATGTCTGATTGTAAGCTTATTTGTAAGTCAGAATTTATGCCACTGGTGTTTTTGTTAAACTATATTACATGTGGACTGAAGTATGCATCAAGGAAGCCATTCTTCCCGAGCTGTTATGCAGCTATTAATTTTATTGCCATTGTATGTGCAAATTTTGGTAAAGAGGATTGCTTTATTTCTGTGGCCTCTAGAATGCATGGTAAAATGACATTATATTTAAGTGTGAATGGACTATAATCTCCTATTTGTTCATAAATGGGTGAACTGTACAATGTATATATTTTGTATGTGATCAACAATTAGGCCAAAAAATAGTTTGTCTCAATTTCTTTTTGGTAAAAAGCTATGTGCTGCACTTTTTTGTTTTTAAATTTGCCTTGTGATGTTTTTAAGAATATACAAAATGTG
The DNA here is from genome assembly GCA_023653785.1 of Ophioderma brevispina. Taxonomy (NCBI): domain Eukaryota; kingdom Metazoa; phylum Echinodermata; class Ophiuroidea; order Amphilepidida; family Ophiodermatidae; genus Ophioderma; species Ophioderma brevispina. The sequence goes on along the minus strand of JAMKCH010004351.1, from coordinate 23,984 downwards.
CCACTCCAATGTACCCCTCTTCTATTTTCAAGGTATATAAACAAAACTACAATGAAAAAAACATAATTAGAGTTCATACAATTTCACTTTTTTCCCCTTTTTGCTTGAAATTGTTTGTATGGTTGCATGTCTTTACATGCCCTACAAATTCAGCAACCTAGTATTAAAGGTTTAGTTGACATGCATAGGCTTCTTGAACCATGAATCTAATTTTAAAGCAGTGTGAACCAGAAGCAGAGACAAACTATTAGTATTTTTGGCTATATGGCCAGTTCCAACATGTTTGGTTAGAAGGACATGTATCCCAGGCAGTGCCTAATAAGAAATAAAGGGTAAGATGTTCATGTTTATGCAAGAATAATGTGTCCGAGGCAAGTAAAAACATGAATAATGGGCGAGGCGAAGCCGAGACCCATTATTCAAATGTTTTTTACTGCCGAGGACACATTATTCGGCATAAACATGGACATCGCACCCTCTATTTCTATTCTATTACCAAATAAATGAAATAATAACAGAAAAAAATGGCAATTTCTTACTAAAAACGGAACAGTTGTTTACGTCTTTACAGCGCGCGCCGTGTTTCCTCCGCGTAAAGGTTAGCGCATGCACCTTTAGTGATGGTGACACGCGCCGAAAAGAATGTTCGCTTTGCATCACACACTAGGGCGCAATCGCGACCCATTATCGTAGAATAATGGGCAGTAAACTAACCAATCAAAGAGCGCGCTTTTGAATAATGGGCAGTAAAGGTAAAAGATTAGGCTTTACAAGGATGAAGCACATAAATAGTGTCTGCAATCTTTTTTGGAGACCATTTATGAATATTACCTGAAGAGTACAGATAGCATTCATAAATGATGGCTGCCCCAACATGATGAAGCTCATAACAGCAGCAGCAGAACAATTTCCAAAGTGGAGTGCCACTTGAAGGGGCATAACAGGGGTCACTTGTCAGAGGGGGCAAATTCCCCATTTTTTAGGCAGATTTTCCCGGTTGTTTTTTTGAGGCAGATTTTCCTTGTTAAAAGTTGAAATTTCCTGGTGAGCAGGCAAAAAAGGGCTGATTTAGCGTGATTTCAAGTTCCCCCCCCCCCCCCCGGTCAAAGTTCTGTGGGTGGCAACTTGCCCCTAGCCTTTTCCTCCGTGTGAAGTTAGTTATGATGTTAATCTCGGGCCATTCCCTGGGAATGTTACCTTTATGGCAGTTTGTATGTAATGTATCAAGATGTGATAAGGACGGTATACTTGCCCCAATAGACCTTTTCCAATAGACATCGGAAACGTTTGTAAAAAAATACAATATACGTACACGGGCGTCCTTAAATGCTTCCGTACATACACAAATGCTTGCCAGTGATGCGCATTACGCAGGGGGCAAAATTAGTGATGGGCTGCACCCAACAGCTGCTTGTGATGACCCTTTATTGAAAACCTGAAAGCTTATCAGGGTCATCATGTTCGGAAAGCTTTGATTTCAAAAGGTCTATTTGAATGCAAGACTGACATTGCTGTTTTTTTTTTCTGCACAGGTATCAACTGTGCTTCCTTTTTATCATGCATTCATGTTTACCTCGTATGTAACGGCGTACGCGATTGGTCAATATGCGTCACATGACCATGGACAAACAAGTGTTAATACATGGCTGTTGTGACGAATGCCGAAAGTGGTCAAAAGTCATGCAATTTCTGGCCGAATATGATACTTTTGGGTATGAACGTTGCTTATGGGGGCTTCATCTTATCCTTAGCTGTAGTCATCTGAACATTTCTCAAGATTTCATGCTATTTTCTCCAACAAAACTTCAGAAAAGAGTTCCACATGGCCTCTCCCCTACGAATTCTGCAGCCTTGATGGAATAAACCACAAGATGAAGTTGTAGAATTCATAGTGAGGGAGACACATGGAACTCTTGCCAAGCATGCCCTCTCATTATTTGCTATGCAGATATAGGTTCATAAGTTAATCTTACCTGTGTATATTTAATTTACTTTTCACTCAAGCCTTAAGCTCAAAAGCTATAACCTGATGCTCAAAGCCCAGCATTCTGTTCTCTATTATCTATTCACTGTAGATGTGTCACGTAATAGGATTTGTTTCCCCAGCAATCGGTCCAAACAAATCACAGGGCACAGGTTTTACAATATGGTTTGAATTCCCCACGTTACAAGCCTTGTGATTTTCATTTGAACCGATTGGTGGGGCAACAAATACTATTACATAGCACTTCTACAGTGAATTACTGAGTGATATCCATTTATTTGTTATCATTTCCAATAGTGTATTCATGAAGTGTTCAAGATTTGACATAATTATTTTCAGTGGTAATGATCATTGATATGTTGATGTAGATGTCAATATGGCCCCAAAAATTGCTTGAGTGGTGGGGAGTGGTGTAACCTAGGCACCTGGAGCCTTATAGCTTTGCCAGAAGTTAAACACATGTTAGTGATTTTTTTTTGGCTTAAGGGCTTTTCAAATAGGTGGTACCCAAAACTATGATAATGAAATGCGTATGCCCATTTTTAATACTTTTGGGCACCTCAGTTCTGGTAATGCCATTTTGTGAGAATCCACCATCTGGGTTATTAAGAGAAATCTGTGATTACATTCTATACTCCAAACCAGATCGATGAAACTTTCTATTATTACCATGTTACACCAAACATTTTTTTAGGCCTAACAGAATAGCTTCATGAGAGAGGGGCATGCACTTGCTTTGAACAACATGATATAGCTGTTGTGTACTCTTTGGATTCAGGAAGTGTATCTTAGTATATCATTTATCTTCACTTTTTATCCCCCTGGCTTGAAAAGCAGAAGGGGGATTATGCTATCAGTCAAGGCGGCGTCGGCGGCGGCGTCCAACACAATCTTGTGAACGCGATAACATGAGACCCATAAGGGTTATGGTGATGTAACTTGGTGGGTGGGATCGGACTGCCATGCCCTTCATCTGATTAGATTATGGGCGTGGCATATGCTAATTAGGTACCTAATTTGCATAATTAATGAGTTAATTTGGGGTTAATCTGTTAAACGCGATAACATGGACCATGCGGGTGACACTGTGTACAAATGCCCATAGAACATTTCCATCGTTGATATGGTGGTATAGCGCCACACCATTTTCGATCAGCTACCTAATTATTTTGCATAAATAAAAACTTCACACATACGTCAACCGGGGGATTTCTAAGTAATAGCGCCCGCACCGACTGGCTAACTATAAGCTACAGATTCATGCAGATCAGTGTGCAGTACTCATCATTCTCTGGTCGAGTGTCCTATCCCGATTTATTTAGGATCCCTGCATGAACCCATAGGGTTATTGTGATGTAATGGTCGGTGGGATCGGACTGCCATGCCCATCATCTGATTAATTATGGGCGTGGCATATGCTAATTAGGTTACCTAATTTGCATATTTAATGAGTTAATTTGGGGTAAAACCGCTCCCGCCAGGGGGATTTAGCGGTTCGAGAACCGCGACGTGTATTTTTTTGTATTATTTGTGATTGTGATGGCAGATTGTATATACTTGTGTTAATCATGTATACAATGTGTTCCCAGAAGACGGTATCCCAGTGCTGCATCATGACGTCAGGATGTGATATCAACCAAATTACTTCTTTGAATCAACAGAGTGGCACACAGTATTTCTACTTTATTGATTCAAGACTGTTTTTTTTATATCACTTCATGATGTTAATTCTAGAGAGTATTGACCAATTGATGTTCACTGATTTTGCAAGTGCATCATGATTTCCCATTGGGTTTGCATTACATTTGTAAGTGGAAAAAATGGGCTTAATTACATTATACCCTTTGCTGGTACTCTATCATATAAAAAACCAAAAAAACAAAATTTCAATTGATTTTCACTGTCAGTAACTTTCCTAGTCTCGTTTGTTGCTAGTTTGTTTCCTATGGATATATTTGAGTGATTTGACAGGGTACAAGTAAAAGGTCTTGGCAAAAAGACACTAGATCTATCGTCTTTGGAGGGGAAAACTGTTGTTTTGGAAAAAGGCAAAAAAAAAGAAAACGTGCCCGCATCCTATTTTTTGAAAAAGTTTGGACGAGAAACTAATAATTTATTCTACTTGGTTTAATGCAGTAAAGCACATAATACATAAAGACCCCCCAAAAAAGTAACGCAGCATGTCTAAATACCCCCGTAAGTTACAAACCATTGGTCTATGCACAAAAACATAAAATGATATCAGTAGTCTGTTTTGTTATGCAAATTTTGACACCTTTCTTGCTCCATTGTGATCAATATCGCCAACACAATGTGTCACATTTTCAAACTTGCAACTGAAGACATTATTACAAGATTACAATACACAACCATGTATCAAGCCATGCATTAAGTGACACACACTTCACAGGAAGAATGCGGTCTTTCACTGAATGGCAATCAATATGGCTATACCTTTTATTGCAACTTTTAAAAAGGGAGAGATTTTCTTATAATGGGTATTGTGTTGGCAATATTGATCGAAATGGGGCAAGAAGGGTATCAAAATTTACGGAAGAAAACGGACTATTGATATAATTTTATGTTTTCGTGCAAAGACCAATGGTTTGTAACCTATGGGAGTATTTAGACATGCTGCGTTACTTTTTGGAGGTCTTTAGTAGGTGCAAAGGGTATAATGTAATTACCCTGAAAGTAGGTATATCCTTCCTGTAAGCAATTTACAGAATGTCTATACTCATGACTTGGACATGTTGCTATGTTAGCCTGCTTCCCTGCCAAAACAATGTACTGTCAGATTGCATGGCAGATGCAGTTCACCCTATACTCACAATGACTTGGACATGTTGTTATGTTAGCCCACTCCCTGCCAAAACAACACACTGTTGGATTGCATGGTGGGTGCGCATATATCATATAGATGTAATTATGAATCCAGTGACAAGTGAGATTCGAATGCCTAGTCTCCGGTATTCTGTTAAGTTTGGAGTGCTTTATTCCATAAAGCATAGCTTGCTTTCGCCAAAGACTAGTAGAGAGTGTTTCTAGAGTGTGTTAGGGCACACCTACCAGTCCATTTTGCTGGTAAAATGTGAAATGTTAACTTTTTTGCAACTAATTTGCATGTATATTATGCATTCCGTCCTTGTGCGTGTGCGATTACAGCTGCAAATTGCAGTACAGACACACATCCTACACAGCAAGATTCCTACTCACGGTGTAACTCAGAGCTTAAGCTACTCCATGTGTACTCTTAGCTCTACTCCAAGGGTACCCCTTGATACATTATTGATGCAGTACCTACAACTAAGTACTTGCGAAGTACACAAGTCACTGGGTGCATAACAGCTTATGTTTACTTAGCAGTGTCCATCCTATAGTGTACTCTTCAGTTGCCTGCTAGGTGGCTGACAGGTACCCACGTAAGCCACCAGTAGTGGAGTACCTCTGCAGCTACTCCACAGGAGTACCTTCACAGGTACTCCTCTAACGGTTGCCTAGTAGGCAGCACTTTGAACCATAGAGGGTGCCAAACATTCCTTTGTTGTTTACGACTTTTCTGATAATTTTCAAAGCTTAGTAACATCTATAGTTTGGAGTTGTGCATCATCAACAAATCCCTAATATGACATTGTGTGTAAAAACATATAACATATGTGACCAAAATGTTAATAATGAATAAATCTTACTAAAATAATCACACAACAAAGCTCAAAGCTCATTTTCATTGGATTTAACCCACGCAGTACTCCCGCATGGGGTGACTAGTGGTTAAGCTACTGCGTGTGTACATGGTGGATTATTACCCCCCACTTTTGCGGCCGGCGATGTGTACCCATGCGGGTGTGACTCTGTGGCACTTAACAGGTCTTCAAAGGTACTTCCCCTGAAGAAATTAAAGTGTGTAGTATTATGACCCATTCATATACAATGACTTCACCTCAACTTTGGGACAAATAGAGTATTGCAGCCTAGATACCAGGCTGCCTAATGTATAGGGTTATATAATCATATACTAATTTTATAATGCCATGTTTTATATTTACTTGTAGCACAAGATCATGGATTAATTTAACAGATAGTATAATAGCAGATGTGTAGATATTGCAACAGTAATTGAGCAAAACCAAGTAACATCTTGGTCTTTCAATTATTGATTTTATATTAGTTGTTGACATTGAATGAATCCATTATCTATAATGGATCAATAATCCTTACCAATGTGTATTTAGCCTTTAAATGCCTTTTTAGCTGGTTTTAAATTTAGAATTCACCATTATATTGCAAGCAATATGCACTGCATAAAACATGCCAGCTCATAACAACATGCAGTGCTCATGGGTTGTTGCTGGTAGCAGTGCTCCAAGGATTGTGGGGTTTGTTAAGCAGTCTCATGCAGTTGTTGCAGTAAAACAATGATCATTGCAGTTAATGGTTCTCTTGGAGCAATCAGTGCTCATTGTCTCCTTGCAGCAGGATGTGTTCAACTCCTTGCAGTGGGCAGTGTTCATTTACTCCTTGTAGCAATCAGTGCTTGTTGACTCATTGCAGCAATCAGTGCCCAATGATTTCTTGCAGCAAGTAGTGCCCAATGATTCCTTGCAGCAAGTAGTGCCCATTTGCTCTTTGCAGCAAGAAGTGTCCATTTGCTCTTTGCAGCAAGTAGTGTCTATTTGCTCTTTGCAGCAAGTAGTGCCCATTTGCTCTTTGCAGCAAGTTGCGCCCATTTACTTTGCAGCAAGTAGTACCCATTTGCTCTTTGCAGCAAGTAGTGCCCATTACTCTTTGCAGCAAGTAGTGCCCATTACTCTTTGCAGCAAGTAGTGCCCATTTACTCTTGCAGCAAGTAGTGGCCCATTTACTCCTTGCAGCAAGCAGTGCCCATTTACTCTTGCAGCAAGTAGTGCCCATTTACTCTTGCAGCAAGTAGTGCCCATTCTTTGCAGCAAAGGGGGGGGGGCAGTGTCATTGCCATTGCTCTTTGCAGCAAGAAGTGTCCATTTGCTCTTTGCAGCAAGTAGTGCCCATTTACTCCTTGCAGCAAGCAGTGCCCATTTACTCTTGCAGCAAGCAGTGCCCATTTACTCCTTGCAGCAAGCAGTGCCCATTTACTCCTTGCAGCAAGCAGTGGCCCATTTACTCCTTGCAGCAAGCAGTGCCATTTACTCCTTTCAGCAAGCAGTGCCAATTTACTCCTTGCAGCAAGCAGTGCCCATTTATACTCCTTGCAAGCAACAGTGCCCCTTTACTCCTTGCAGCAAGTGGTGCACATATACTCCTAGCAGCAAGCAGTGACCACAGACTTGCTTATCAGTGAGAATTATGTAGGGAAATGAAAAGCCAAACTAAGGATTAAGATAAATAGGTGGCAATATAAGGCAAACTAAGGGATGTGCCATGCAGGTTCATTTTAGTTTTAACTCTTAACATTGCCAGATTGACCATAGCATAGTTTATTATTTTAATTAAAAGCTATATCCACTGTGTAACATTTGAAGTGTCAAGTGAATTCTCAACAACATGTTCTTTGCAGTTGTGATTTGTATACAGATGTACAAGGTCAGGGGTCAAAGACTAAAGGTCAACCCCGAGTGATAGCTGTCAATAATACTTTGCTGGCAAAGAAAATGATTGACAGAATATTTGCCTTTCTGATGTGCCTTTTTATTTGAGGTTTTGTCAACCATCAGATTGTTAATAATTTAAGTGGGGTATGAGCCAAACCTTTTAACATAATGAATGAAATGTGTGTATTGTGCGTGTCCAAACTCTTGTGTGTGACTTGCCATAAACAAGTAACTGGGTATGATCGATTATACCGAAAGTAAAATTTGATTGAGCTCTAGCATGTTAATTTATGTCATAATTCATTTGTATTAAAGAAAATATGTCTGGATTTTATGAGGTCATTTATTGATTGGTATATGAGTGGTTCCCCTCGACACTGCCTTTACCAGATTGAACATTAGGAGCATACAGGTATGGCAAAGGACAGTTAGTGGTCACAATGTCAACAATTCTTATGGTAATGCGCACACTGCCCTATCTATCTACACCACACCATGTTATTCTCCTTACAAAATATTAGTGAGGTTAAGATGCCATATGTGATTCGTACACTTGCACGGAACTTGTGGAATTCTTTGGTTTCCACGATCTTTGAACAAAGAATTCTACATTCCAAGTGCACTACACGCATCATGCATAGCATCTCAACATGCCTATTATTCTATCCCTGGTAGGATGGGGAAAGGGGAAAGGGGGACATGTTCAAATGTTATGTAATACACAAAGCTTTGATGTCCCCCGTCTCCATGTAATCACAAAATTAGACAGTTTTGTATCCTACTTAATTTTCGGGGAGTATTGGGATATTGGGGGAGATATTGGGATGGTGTTTTATAGTAAGGTAGGATATAGAAATGATTATGCAGTCATGGGGGAAATTGAAATATGTATTGTTTTATATCTACATTTGGTTTTATGTAATATGGAATGATGTATTATGTGTCATTGTACAAATGTATTATAATAAAAGGAAACTTTTGAAGTAAGAAGTGGTCTAGTATCATTTTGTGAAAGTTGCTTCTTCATATACACCACATGCATATTTTGTGTGCTTGTTTTGAGAAATGGTGTGATATTTGCCTTTTATGGGGTGTTCAGGGATTAGGTCAAAGGTCATATGGGATAATGTAAGGTCATTGTCAAAAAGCTTAAAATGTTGGCACTGAAATGGCAAGATATTCAGCAGTGGCCCTACTACAGTGGGATTAAAAATTACTTGGACAGGAGATACGTGCACCTCTTGTAAGCGCAACAAGCTACGCGGAGGTTCGGCGCATTCTTCGACCAATTGCGCGTCGCGAAACGAGGTGCGATGTTCCTCCTGGCCCACGCAGTCCACGCTCGCGTGTCACTGTTCGATTCTGTCCAACAAATTATTAATCAGACTGTAGTGAACAAGACTGCCCGAGATTCATATACAGAGGCTGGAGGACAGGATACATACCAGGCCTTTCCAAGGAATGTGCTAAACAATGTCAAGAGTATACCACCATGTTTGAAGCTGATCTTTCTCAGCTAAAACAACTGCTAAAGGAGAGGAAATGTCAGAGAGGATCTCCCAGGAAAAGATCAAAACCTGGCACACTTTAATTGAATCCACCGATATGGCACATAACAGCAAGAAAGCATGGTCTACCATCCGAAAGCCTTGAGGGGATCAAACAGAACGCTCACAGCAGCCAAATGTTACACCCAACCTAGTTGCCCACCGCAGCCAAATGTTACACCCAACAAGTTGCCCACCAACTGATTTTAAATGGTAAGTGCAGCAAGAAACCCAAGAAGATCAAACTAGACCGTAAGAGGTATAGTGGCAACCCTGGTTTCACTCGCCCCTTCAACATAGATGAAGTGGAACCTGGTATTGCTAAACTTCAACCAGGAAAAGCAGTAGGCCTTGACAACATCTCAACTGAGCAGCTGAAAAAACTTCAGCCCAGTAGCAAAGGAATGGCTTCTTGAGCTCTGCAATTGCTGCCTTATCTCCCACAGGTTCCCAAAGATCTGTGGGAAAGCACATGTTATGGCACTCCTAAAGCCTGGGAGAGATTCATCGAATCCCAAGAGCTATTGACCAATATCACTCCTCAGCCATACCTACAAGCTCTTTGAAAGTCGTCTGCTTAACTGCATTGCACCTGTTAAAGACAAACACCTCATACCAAAACAAGCAGGTTTCCGGCCAGGCATGTCAACAACAAGTCCAAGTACTCAACACATGAGTATAGTTTCGAGAAGGGTTTGGTAACCAGAGTCATGTCCGTTGATCTATCAGCAGCGTATGACACTGTTAAAGGCGCAACGAGAGATTTGAGGCACCCAAATATTGTGTCATATATAGTAATTTCAAATAGATCAGACACTCAATAGATTTCTTTACTCGGTATCATGCTACAGAAATGTCTTAATCATAGATGCTTACTCCATGAGATTTTGAAACTCACCAAGGACATCCTTTTGACTTGAGTTCATCTAAGGATAGCTAGGAGCAAAGAAGAGCCGATGGCACAAGGACAAAAGAATGACTACCCCAAGGGAGTGTGCTCGCACTTCTCCTGTTCAACATCTATACCAACGACCAACCTAGGAGTGCAGAAACCTGTCGTTTTATCTATGCAGACAATCTTGGAATTAGCGCACGAGATGCAGACTTCACAAAGCTTTGGATGAACTCTCTCCTTATTACGAGGAAAATCACCAACGTGCAAATCTGTCCAAGACAGCAAGTGGGTGCTTTCCATCTACGCAACCGTGAAGCCAAATATCAGCTTAAAGTAATCTGGTCTGGAACACCCCTAGAGTACTGTGATAACCCTGTCTGCCTGGGAGTTACCTTGGACCGCACTCTCTCTAATAAGACCCACTCTCTTATAAGCGTGTTCACACAATAATATCTTGAACAAATTCATTGGCACAAGATGGGGAGCTCGCCCACATACCCTAATATAAGATCAATGGCACTTGCCCTGTGCTACTCATGTGCAGAGTATGCTTGCTCTGTATGGGAAAGACCAGCCCATGCCAAGAAGCTTGATCCAGCATTAAATGCTTCCTGCCGGCTTAGCGCACAAGAAAGCTTTGGATGAACTCTCTCCTTATTATGAGGAAAATCACCTACGTGCAAATCCGTCCAAGACACAGTTGGTGTGCGCTTTCCATCTACGCAACCGTGAAGCCAAATATCAGCTTAAAGTAATCTGGTCTGGAACACCCCTAGAGTACTGTGATAACCCTGTCTGCCTGGGAGTTACCTTGGACCGCACTCTCTCTAATAAGACCCACTCTCTTATAAGCGTGTTCACACAATAATATCTTGAACAAATTCATTGGCACAAGATGGGGAGCTCGCCCACATACCCTAAGATCAGTGGCACTTGCCCTGTGCTACTTATGTGCAGAGTATGCTTGCCCTGTATGGGAAGACCAACCCATGCCAAGAAGCTTGATCCAGCCTTAAATGCTTCCTGTCGGCTTATCAAAGGATGTCATCGCTCAACTCCAATGGACAACTTATACATCCTAACAGGAATTGCTCCACCAGACATCCATCGTAGTGTAGTGAGCATGCAAGAGCGTAGCTGCCAAGTATCTAATGTGAAGCACCCTATGTCCGGACAGAGACCAGTTGCTAATCGCCTTTTAATCAGAGAGAGTTTCTTATGCAAAGTCCAACCCCTTGAAACAGTCTCTAAGGAGTTTAAGGGAGTTGGTTTGTGGAAAGAAAGACTTGCTATTAACCAAGTAACATCTGTTAGTATTGAACCTGGTGAGCATCTTCCAGCTGGAGCTGATTCCTCATGGGCTGAATGGCAATGTCTCAACAGATTGAGAACCAGAACCGGCCGATCTAAGGTTTCCTTGCAGAAGTGGGGCCACCTGAAAGCAGTTCAGGACACTACCTGTGATTGTGGAACAGCACCACAGACTACGAAACATCTCTTGGTCTGTCCAATGCGGGAACAACAATGCACAGACAAACAGACAAGGACCTTGTTGTAATCGGGGGGGGGGGGCACGTTTAAAATGCCACTTGCACAGAAATGGAGTATTTACTAGTCTTTGTCAGACTCGGTTTTACTAGGGTATGGGACATGCCCTTCTGCGCTCTACGCTAGACACTAGTTGGCCATGGGATCATACTTCGCAGAAGTAAACCATTTTCCCACTATAAATAATAATAATATTACAATTACCATTTATTGGGTATGGCAATTGCAAAGGTTGCACATTTTCATGAAAATGAATAAAATGCCATCTCAATTTCTTTACTGAATATCAGTGATCTAGGGACATACACTATGCTGCATTGACCCAAGCAAGTAGTGGCGTTATTGATAAGTAAATCCACCTGGTATTCAGCGGACAAAGAACTTCAGATTCCCCTTTGTTTATTTGGAACTGCAGTGCCATTGTTACTGTCCATGCAGCTGAAAAGATGTCAGGCGTTACAGACTCGTTATCCCGCTCAGTTTAGGGTAGACGTTTCACATAGAAGCAAATGAGGTATTGTCATTGATTCCGACATGCTCTGTATGATGTTGTTAAGTAGCGCAGGACGGAATCAAAGACATTACCTCATTTGTATACTTGGGACTCCTATATGAAATGTCTACCCAGTTTGGATTGAGCGGGCCTCGTTCGCGATTAAAATCAACTTTGAGGTTCTACTGTGAGTTCAATAATTTTGACTGTATATTTCATCATTTATTGAAAAAAGAAACTAATGTCAACAAACTCATGGTGGATATGTTGCTTGGTAAGCTGTGACCTAACATCTTTGTGCAGAACCAAGCGCCTTAACTTATTGCTGGACCTCATTTCTATTCAATTTACCACCATGTATTTATAAAAATACAAAAGAAGGGGTCTAGGGACCTATGCTAACAACACGGTCAATTGATAAGAAATGGGATTACGCGGCAAGTTACTGTAAGTTAAGTTTTGTTTCTGCAAAAAGATGTTAGGTCACAGTCTACCGAACAACTTTCTTTCATGACTTTTTGTTCATCTTCGTTTCCTTTTCGGAAAAATGATGAAATATACGGTCAAGGTTAATTGAACGCACAGTAGAAGCCTAAGGTTTATTTATTCGTGAAAGAGGACAAGTATCTTGTGCTTTGCGTCATGAAAAAAAAATAGCTCAATCTTAATCGGGTGATGAGCACCTGAAATCTGTTTCAGCTGTGTGGGTAATAACAATGGCTCTGTACTTCCAGATAAAAAGTGCTTTATCCTCTGCATACCGAGCGGATTTACTGGATATCAACAGTGCTATTATTTGCTCGAGTCAATGCAGCATGGTGTACATCTACTGGTCACTGATATTTAGGAAAAGAAATTGTGATGACATTTTATTAATATTCAATCAAATGTGCAAGTTTTGCACTTGACACACCCATAGTAGTGAAATGTATAATTACACAATAATAACTAGCCAGAAAGGAAAATCAGTTACTTCGCCGATATGCGTAACCAATGTCCTTATGCAAGAATCTTTCTCTCTTTGATCCCATGGAGTATAGAGCTAAAGATATTCAATTACCGGCCCGGTGTGCGGTGTAGAAACACACTTCAGATTCCTTTTATCTGGGAGTGCAGAACCATTGTTATATTGTCTCGCGGTTGAAAGGACTCATGTGTTAACCTCTCCGAAGCGCAAAATACCTATCCTCATTCGCAAATAAATAAAAAAAAATCTTAAGCTTCTATAGTGCGTGTTCAATTAACTTTGTCCATGTTTTTCACTTTTGTCCATGTTTTTCATCATTTATTCGAAAAGGAAGAAAGACAAACAAATATCATGCCAGAGTGTTGCTGGGCAAGCTTTGACCTAACAGCATTTGTATTCAATCTACCGCGCTTTCAGAAGAAAACTTAGGGTCAACGACCTATATCATATTAGCGATGTTGCGGCTCCCGTCGAACGGTACTCATACAATAGGCTTCTTTTGAGGCGCAGCAGCTAACTTGAAAAGAAGCCTATTGTATGAGTACCGTACGACGGGAGCCGCAACATCGCTAATGTGAACTGGTTAGTTATTGTGAAAGAGGACGGGTATTTTGTTACTCAACCCGAATCTTGGAGGTGATAACACCTGCCTATAACAATGGCTCCGCATATCGGGCCCATTGTAATATCTTTAGTATTTAGTAATGGTTTGCTGAAGTCTATACATATCCATTGGTCACTGATATTATGAAAGAGAAATTGATGCGACATTTTATTCATTTTTAAGAAAATGTGCAAGTTATATTTGGGGCAACAGACGGTTATGTCATGTTAATAATTTATTAATAATTTTACACCGGGTTTTGTCCTCTCCTTTTGAATGGACTACGGAATTTGTTATGCAGCTTGTTATTTGGTCTACGCCCCATAGGTTCACAGAAACGTGTTACCAGTTGTGCCCCCTTAGTACCCGATAGTTAAGTTACAAAAAGGTCTGTAACATTGACTAGGTATTTCTTAAAGTTGCTTAGAATGATTCTCGAGGGATGGGACATATGGGATGTTTAGGGATGAGGTCAAAGGTCATAAGGGTCATTTGAGTTTATTATGTAAAATGCTTGCACAGAAATTGTATGATAGTTACCAAAGTTGCTCAGAATGGTCCTTGAGGGTTGGGACATATGGGATGTTTATAGGATGGGGTGAAAGGTCATAAGGGTTATTTGAGTTTATTATATGAAAAGGCTTGCATTGAAATTGTATGGTATTTACCCAAGTTGCTCAGAGTTGAGGGGTGGGTCATATGGGATGTTCAGGGTTAACGGTTATCTAGGGGTAATTTTAGGTCATTGTTGAAGATTGCTTTGTGTCACCTGAAGTATAACACAAAAATCAACAATTGGGAACACAAAAAATAGAGGGGAGTTTTGTACAAGGTCAAAAGTAAAACCTATACCAACTTTTTCATCTGGTCATGAGGATTATATATGGTCATTAGTTTCAGGATTTTATAGCCTCTTATCGGTTCAAGGTTATGGGTCATTTTTCAGAGTGCTCGAATTTTGACGAAACTAGTCTCGAAATGTCTGGTCATATCCAATAACAGAAAATGCATATTTGCTCTGCATTTGAAACTATTTGACATTTTAGCATGTAAATTAGATGGTAAGTATTGATGACCCCATGGGATAGACCTTTGTTACATTTTGACCTCTAATTACGTGATCAAATGGTGAAATGAGTGCAAGTATAAGGGAGCACACTACAAAATCCCTCCGCCGTGAAAATGCAACATCGCTATAATTTGAGCGTAATTTGTAAAGTTTTGTGGCGGATATTTGTCCTATAGAGATTTGCTTTTGGTATCATTCATGTGCGTATTCTTTCATATTTAACTTTACGGCGACATATGTGAACTGCCGTGAAACACCGATTCTGTGCATGGGTTCGCTATTCCGAATATTGAAAAAAAAATCCGTGTTCTCTACTCCGAATTTCCAAAAGAGGCTTCACTATTCCGAATTTTGTTTTTCACGTTGGAGCAATGAACATGATGAATTATATATTTTGAAGCCGATGATACTACGAAAATAATTACCACTATTTTTTTTCACATTTTAGAAAAAACAAACTGAAATAACAAACAAAATCATCACTTGTTGGTGGTGATGACACCCCTAACCCTAAATCCTAAATCCTATACTCTAACCATAACCCTTGAAACTAAAACTTGATCTTGTCATAAACTGTCAAATCAATTGCTTCATTAAAAATCAGAATAGCGAACCTCTTCTGAAAGTTATTTAGCAAGATATTCGACATTTAACCGGAAAATTTGCTGCTGCGAAATGCCCCGTGTTTTCAAATTACGAAATGCCGAAAATCCCGTAAAATGACGGTCAATTGCCCTTGTATTTACAGAAATCCCGTAAAATAACGGTCAATTGCCCATATAAAACAGCTTAAAATGTGCGGACATTTTCCTATATATATTCCCGGTTTCCCATACTTTTCTTCTCCCTATACTGCTAATTATCCATTATTGTGTAGGCCTACGTAGGCTACCACATCGCGATGGATGGAATGGTATACATTCCTAAGACCCAAAAACTAAGACCCAAAACCTAAGACCCAAAACTTAAGACCCTAAATTTCAATTGGCGCTAAAAAAAGTTAGGGTCTTAGTTTTGTAGTTGGTAAGGGTCCAACTATACAAAACTAAGACCCTGCCTAGCCTCAAATTCCACTAATATACATTTTGGCACCAAGAAATTTCGAGTCTTAGTTTTGTAGTTGAGTAAGGGTCAAACTAAGACCCTGTATCAAATTCCACTAAAGTACATTTTGGCGCCAAAAGAGTTAGGGTCTTGTTTTGTGGTTGGGTAAGGGTCCAACCACAAAACTAAGACCCTGTTTCAAATTCCACGAAATATTTATTTGGCGCCAAATACGTTAATTTTACAGTCTTACTACAAAACTATAAAGACCCTATAAAATTCCTGTTGCCAAAATGTATACTAGTGTATTTGAGACAGGGTCTTATAGTTTTGTAGTTATACCCTTACTCAACTACAAAACTAAGACCCTAACTTTTTGGCGTTGAGACAGGGTCTTATAGTTTTGTAGTTGCACCACCTCAGAATTTAATAATCAATTTGCTTAAAATATCATTTTTGATGCCAATTAATATATTTTAATAGTTTTTAGCATTTAAGTTTTTAGGCCATTATACCTTTAGGGTCTTAAGTCTTAGATTTTAGGTCCTAGATCTTAGGTCTTAGGAATGTATACACCCAGACACAACTATTTTTGTGTCGTCTGCAAGAGAGCACATATAGGGATTGCTTTGGTAACGTGTCTGTGGTAAATTAACAGGGCTGTGATTCTTCAGGATTTTTCCTGATTTCAGGATATTTTATTTTTAAAATTTTCGCAAATTATTTAATTTCAGCCCGATTTTAAGCATTTTAGACTAATTTTACGCTGTTTTTTTAGAATTTTTTTTACCAAATTCAGGATTTTCCCACAAGACTCAATCACACTCCTGATTTAAAGGTCCTTTAGTAGTACCTCACAAGTTACCTCAAGAGTGGGGTTAAAGATCATCTTGAGGTCATGGCCCCAAAATGGTCAGATTTATCAAATTGCTTGGTGTTTCCACATGTGTTGCTCAATTTTTATGACACTTGGACCATGGTCCTGGGGTATAGTGTCACACGTGTTGGTGACCTCATGTCACATTTGTCCCCCATTCACAAACCGCGACGGCAGCCGACACATGCATTTGGTGAACGCTGTATTTTTAGAGCTTTTTTATTGGATTGGCGATTTCATGCAATTTCAATGTCACTAAAGCTATATATGTACGAAAAAAGCTAGGTTAATCTTCGGCAAATACTTCACCACTGCATTACTTTAAAACACCCTTCAGAGTATTTTGGTTATTTTGTTTAACCCATCTGTACATCCAGCTGGTTTATTCAGTGCGTGCAAGCCACTGACCTGTGGTGCAAGCGAGGGACGCCAGCGGACAGCGCGGATACGACGCAATTGCGCGCATGACTCAAAGTTATTTCTTGTGGAATTGTGCAAGCAACAAATTTTGTTGCCAGAACTGAGATTAATTTGGGGTTTCAAATTTAAAAGCAAATCGGGTTCCAGTTTGGTTCCGCGTACATTCCTGAAAATCATGTCAAATGTACTAAATACCTTCCAATTTGTTGAATTGAAAAACGAACCCGACACTGTTTTCACCAATGGTTTGCCCATATGCATGGGACATCACACGGACTCCGTTTTTATCGCCATGCACATTGATCACTTACGGAAATGGAACCGGATTTTAGCCCGAGGTTTGAAAATATGGAGGTCCACCTGCTCTTGGCTCATGAAGACACTCGTGGAATTCGGACAAGTGCGACATGATTATGAAATCTTGCTCTCAGAAAATATCTTGAAAGACAAGCGAGGATAATAGACTAAAGATGAAATTCTGTCTTGACATTCAAGGTTACAACAGAGCAACGTTCTTCAGAATCTCGCACACACAGGACGGATCCAGAAGACGCTGACGGGAGGATGAAAGAAATTTTGAACAAACACGAATGAAGTTCTTTCTCTCGAGATATGACACCCAAAAGAACGCAGAAACTGGGATGTTTAGATCAAGAATGTATTCTTTAAACAGAGAAGACGATGAAGTGAACGAAATTGAGAAATAATATTGGACATCTCTGTGGAGATCAGAATTTTGCTTTTGAGGAAGATACAAATGTAGGAGACACGGCTGGTTAATGGTGCGTTGTCCGTTTAATTATCAAGTAGCGGTGAATGGTAAGTTGAATACCGTATTTTAAAGAATATTTGGTACCCTATAAGTGTAATTCTTAGGCCTACATGATAGCGTTGCGAAATTATTAGAAGACGGATGTACAATAACTACACTATTTTGTGCACTTCCCCACACAGGAGACAAAACGAGGAAGAAAACGCCCAACGCGCAGTGCGTACAATAATCTCCAAACTCTCAGGAACAAAAAAGCAACGAACATCGATGGCCAGAACTTACAAACACGTGCGCACTTTGTGACCCAATGAGACAACGGCTGAAAGAAGCATCGACGGGCAAAACATGCCGCCGATTCCGTTTTCTGACCGATGTACACCTAAGGGAATTCGAATGACTCCTTGGTGATTCTCCGAACAGTGAGAGACTCATGGCCAAATCAGAGTAGGCCATATCCCATACTGAACATGGACATGAAAATATACATGTACATTCATATTCGCCTCTGTACAATGCAGGTCGACGTTTTTGGATCATGTCACACTCTCATAACAATTTTTTTCTTGATTTGTTCATGATCGATGAGAGCTAAGCGAAGTTGGAATTAAAGAATATGGCAACTGTAGAGGGGTCGACTAAACCATACCACCGTCCCCCCCGTCCCCCCCCCCCCACCCCCTCCCCATTGGCGAACAAAAAGTCCTTGAAAGTGGTAAAAAAGCAGATATAGTCCCCGGCGGGAGCCACAGTCCGGGAATCCATAGACGTCCTAACGGAATAAAGCGTGAAACTAATGTTTGCGTGAAGAGGCAACTGAATCGAGTGCATCATTCTTTCACCTGCGGATATAAGCAATGCGGATTTGCCAAGGTCTTTATCCGCCTTCATGTTCCCACTCCTGGGCCTACCTATTTTTGTCAGTGTCGTAACTTGGGGGTAAGCAATAGGGGGGGGGGTCACATTTTGCTGTGTGCCGTCAAAGAGTTGGAGCCGAATCCACCAATTCAGTTTTGCATACATGTGCGGATCTTACGAAGTAGTTAATTTGTCTATAAACTTATTGCTGAAAACCATGGCTCAACGTCTTAAACTTGTTCTTAAGATTTATAATGAGATGATTTTATGAAAGGGCGTATGGTTTGTGAACTTCGTCTCATTCATCTATTGAATATGCTGATATTAAGGATATTCCAGGATCCATAGTTTTGTTTATATATTGAAAAGGTTTTTTATACTTGAAAAGGCTTTACAAGTTACATATTTTTTTTATTTGATGTCTAAAGTCGTTTCAATTTAGGGATAAATTATTCTGGTACATAACCAATTTTATAACAACAGGAAGAGTTACGTTATAAATAACGTTTCTTGTAGGGCTAGCTATCGACATGTCACGCACGTGGAATTTTCAAGGCTGCCCTATTTCGCATTTTCTCTCCTTTTGCCATTGAAATCTTGGCTATTTCAGTTCGCAGTATAATAATAAAATTAAAGGGCTTAAGATGTGCGACTTTGAAAAGAAAACAGAAAAGTCTTTGTTGGCAATGAATACAACATTTTTCCTACATGGGGATGGGTGGACAAAGTAATGAGCTTTTGGCCTTGAAATACATGCTCCTGGACCATATTTGACTTAAAATATTTTCCAATTATTTATGCTCCAGGACCATATGCTCCAGGACTTATATTTGCCATAATGGTTCCTGGAGCAAATAAATAAACATATTGTCCAGGAGCATATTTCATTATGCTGAATACACAAATGGCCCAGGCCTGACCATATGGAAATACTCCTGAGCAGTGGAGAAATATTCTAAGTCAAATAACTGCGCCAGGACCATATTTGCCAGGGATCCCTGGGTGCCCTATGTATTAAAATTTGACTTAAATAGTCTCCAGATTACAATATGGTCCAGCATAATTTCGTGCCAAATCCATGAAGCATGGGGGATTTAGTCGTTTCAACCCGTTTCATAACACTTGATAAAATTTGCTTCTTTTTCAGGTTGTAAGATAAACCTTTCAAAATCTGACCCATTCACACAGTGCAAAGGGTCAATATTTCAATCCATTGAAGAAGCTGGTCGAAATGGAGTTTCCGAACTTTTAAATTTGGGGATTCATTTCTCGCTCAATAACGAAAGGCTCTTTTTGACCTAAATTCTTTCTTTCCCCAACTCCAAACTTCATCAATTGAGAATACCTTAACTGTTGGTGATTAATCCTTTGTTTGCTGCCACAACGTTTGTACTTTTTTTCTTCTGTGTATCATTAATAATAATTAATATAATACAACAGTGCTTATAGAGCGCTTATCCGCAGCCGAAAGTCTCTAATCGCGATGGTAAAGACATAAATACACAATCATGAGTAACTAAAAAACCTGAGAACAGGTGTGACATAATCAAGTACATGTACTGTATCACACCAAGCTATCTAAACAATGAGTTTTCAAAACAGATCTGAATTGACCAAGAGTCCTGTAGATTCCTCTGATATGATGAGGTAAATTTTTCCAAAGTTCTGAGAAGCATGGTGGAAAGAACGCGACCATAAGTAATGGTGGAAACTGATGGAGAGACGAGGTTGAGCTTGGAATAGAGTCGACGATTGCGAGATGGCTTATGATCAAGTCAGCTAGGTAATTCTGGAGCAAGTCCATGAAGACATTTGTAGACAAAAGAAAACTTTGTATATAACACGATACTTCAATGGAAGCCAGTGAAGTCGACGAAGCACGGAAGTGATGATCGCGGAGCGTGAGCGGTGTATAAGTTTGGCAGCTGAATTTTGAATTCGTTGAAACGCTTGGCAATTTTTGCGAATCAATAAGCCCTACAGTAGACTATTTACCTGATCAAGATAATAATAATAATAATCACAATCTGATATAGCGCCTAAATGCATGAGGCTCTAGGCGCTTTCACAGAGAAAGGAGCAATATACAAATATCAATACGACAAATACAAAAATAGATAAAATTCTAATGTTAAAACACAATGATATACAATCAATTATACACAATTCTAGATAAACTTCAAATTTAAGTATAATTCCAAACATTTATATATTGTGACCAACAGATCGAAGAGAAGACAACCCAGTTACCTCCCACTACTAAGACATATGGGGATCCCACCTGAATCTCAGCTGTGAGGATCTGTGGTGTATGTACCCCAACGACATCGGTTACGTCTTTGATCTTTTCCTGGATTCAGATGCATCTAACCCTACCTAAACTATGGAAAACAACTTCCTAGGCAACCGGATTGGAGGAAGGTAGAGAATAAGAAAAAGAAAGGGAAAAAAATCACAGAATTAATTAGTGATTGGAGCTGCACCAGGAAACACGAAACGTATCAGGAGCCAAAATGTTGTGAGAAAAGGAATGTCTTCAGACGTGACTTGAAAATAGTTGCTGGACCTGAGCTAAGCGGATACTGTCAGGGAGTTTATTCCACAAAGTGCTGCGCGCTAAGCAAAAGATCTACACCATAGAACTTTGTTGATGAGTTGGTGATTTAATCAGCTGGAGCAAGAAGATGACCAAAGGTTCTCGAATGGTGAATACAGATGGATAAGCTCAGAGAATAGGCAGGTGACTGCTGTGGATGGCCTTATAGGTGAGAAGTAGTAGAATCTTAAAAATGCCATCTGTTAAATTGGAAGCCAATGTAGTTGGTAGAGAAGCTGGTGTTTTTTGGATATATGGTCTCGTCGACGGATTTAAGGACAAGACGGCAGCTGATTTTGAACCGATGAACTTGGTCAATCTCTTTCTGGAAGGCCATTAAAGCAAGGAATTGCAGGAATCCAGCCTAGATGTAACAAAGCCGTGACCAATCGGATGGTAGATTTTTCATCAAGGGTTATGTCGAAACTGCCCAATTTTCTTATTGAGAGCAAGCAGCTTTGCATAAGTTGCTAACATGATTGATAATTCTTAGTGATGAGTCTAAGATATGGCACCAAGGTGCATGACTTCAGCTGACGGTGTAAACAGAATTGCCAATGATCATAGGTGGGGGAGAGTTGCAAGCCGATCTGCTAAAAATGAGCGCGAAAGTACAACATCTCGTCTTCTTGTCATTTAATACAGCTTGTTGGATTTACACCAGGATCTGATTTCTGCAATGCATGTTTCAATCTTTCTTATGGCTGCCTTCACGATCCCGGGGGTGGAAAGTCAGGTAGACGCTGGGTGTCATCAGCGTAACAACAAATTGAATACCTTGGGCAGTGATGATATCCTGTAGTGGGGCACTTAAACAAGATGAAGTCAATTGGTCCAGTAACCGAGCCTGTGGACTCCACAATCTACGCCACAGGATCTGACGAAGAACCTCTGACTGAAATAGATTGAGTTCGGCCATGTAGGTAAGACGAGAACCAACTTAATGCCTTTCCAGTAATCCCATACCGTTCAGTTAGGACGGGTAGGAGCTGTTTGTGGTCTGTGGTGTCGAGCGGCGGCCCGAAGCCAGTACACTAGTACAGCCCTTTTTGTTTGTCAAGAGCAGTCATAGTGTCATTCTTTGCACCCGTACAGAGCAGGTTCAGTACTGTGGATATGCCGGTATGCAGACTTGCCATTGGAGCATGGGATCATTATCGATGAGGTAAGTCTGCAAATGATCACTGCTACTCTTTCATCACCTTTCCCGGACATGGCAGATTAGAATAGGGCGACAATTGAGAGGATGTGGTGTCCAAGCCAGATTCTTCAGCAGCGGGATGACCGATGCATGCTTGAGAGCTTGGGGGAAAAATACGCACGAAGACAAGGAAGAGTTGGCAATCCTTGTTATGACTGGTAACAGTCACTAGACATGTTTAAGGAGACAGATGGTAAAGGGTCTAAGGGCAGGACTTGATCGATGCGGATTTGATGGATGTCCAGGACTCCCTTTCAGGACACTGTAGAAAAGTAGATGAAGGTGATTTGGCATGACTCTGTTAGTTCAACGGCATAGAGGCAGTAGTAGTATCATGTTACGCAGCATTCTTGATCTTCTTGTCGAAAAAATTAGAAAAAACTGTCAGCAAGCTCTTTTGGACATTCATGGGCAGGTGCGGTTGTTCCACTCTGGGAGAAGTTATAACTTACTGGACTACACGGAAAAGGTTCCGTGGCACATGTAGTAATCTGGTTGTTTTGAATATCTGTTGTTTGGCCTTTAGAAAGAAGCGGTTGTATTAGAGCACTAATTTTTGTAAGCCTCTTTGCATAGTGTGAGCCCAGTCTGTGAAACTCACTCTCGTGCGCTCCAGCCGACCCGTTCCTTCTCTCAGACACGAGAACATCTGTACCAAGGGGCATGAGGACGCAGAACTACAGATCGATTACAGTTGAGCATGTTTCATCAAGTGTCCTTAGAAAGAATGTTTTAATATTCATTAACTAGAGAATCACACTCGGCGTCTGAAGCAACAAACAAATGCAGATCGTATATCAGAGCGATAGATGTCTCTTTTGATGTTGCGCATTTTCGAGTCTGCATGGTTTTAAAGCACGGTTCAGGTCGGTTGATTTTGATGAAGCACTTGACCAAAAGCGTCGTGGTCAGACGCAAGTGACATATGAGTTTTGAAATATGGCTCACAAATGTCTTGCTTCCAAATTATTAGTAGATCCAGAGTGTGGGTCCCGATGTGAGTTGTGTGCCAACAACTAGTTGTTTAAGTCATGCAGATCTTAGAATATTGAGGAAGGATTGAGCCTCACGGTCATCGCAACGTCAAACATGTACATTTAGTCTCCAGCTAGGAGCAAATGGCCACTACCAACTGTTCAAAGTAGCAAAGATAGAGAGGAGAATCATCTAGAAACATTGATGAGGTGAATTATTTTTCTTGTCAGACTTGCGTTTGTAGGATTAGAATAAGTTGGAGGGAGGTAGAAGGTGATGATATGTTAGACATTCAGATATTCCATGGAGTTAACTCGCAGGTCTCGTTTATCTTACATGGAGACCATCCCTAACAAGAATAGCGTACATCCGCCTCGTCTATGATGGCGGTGAAGAATGATGAAGCTTTAATTAGTATTATAAGTATTCTGGAGATCGGCAATGACTTTTTAAACCAAGTCTCTGCTATCTACAGTCAGCCAAGATCGGTGATGGCAAAGATATCCAACTGATTGCTGATGACGAAAGGTCACACAATGCACCCGATTGTTTTTTGCCTTGATAGACCTG